>JH651282.1:505374-522589 GCA_000260095.1 Tetrahymena borealis | reverse complement strand
TGAATTTCAATTTAAAGACAAACCTTATTTTGTTTTTAGAGAACAAATTTAAGTTATGTTCTTTCATTTTTCATAAGCTTGGTTTGAATAAGATAGGTATCAGAAGAAAAAAATCCTAAGAAAATTGGAAAAGAATTAAATATATTTTCTTAATTTTGAAATCAAGAAGGGAACAAGAAAAAAATACTTTAGAAAAAGAAAATGAATTTTTGCAAATAAAATAAAGCTATTTTAAACTAATAAATAAAAAAAATGAATTATCATATATACAATTTATAACATCTCTAAATACTACAATTAAAAGATCATATTAATAGATTTGAAATTTCTCATTAATTAATTAAATATAATAATGAAAATGAATACTATTTGTTAGATTTTATACTTTTATATTTTTTGTAAAAGTTTTTCTTGAATAGTCTTAACTATTAAAATTTACACTAATTTTTGGATACCTAAAATAGACATATTCTACTATATATAAATATTCCTTAAATGAACATGATTTTCTTTAAATTAATCTATTTGTTAAATCTTATGATTTTTACTATAAGAAATTTTCAATTAACAAAATATCCACCTAATATCAGCAGGAATTTTACTTTAAATTTTTAATCAGATGATATCAGTTCTTTTAGTCATCAATATGAATAGAGAAAACCCTACTAATTTAATATTAAATTAATTTACATATTTTAACTAATAGTATTAACAAAATATCCACCTAAAATCTGCAGGAATTTTACTTTAAATTTCTAATCAGATTAGTCAATAGAGAAAACCCAACTTATTTCATATTAAATTACTTTAATTTATATAACTTAGTGAAAATAAATGGAAAATTCTTTTATAGAATATTTAAATTCCTAGAGTTATGTACATCTAATAGTAGTCGATTTTATAATGAAATAAATATTTTTACTTGAAAATAAAATTGAGTCATAAATGAAAAATAATAAAATATAATATTATCTAATTTTAATTACTCATATTTTATAAATTTATACTTTATTTGATTTATTAAAAAATATAAATTAAAAACAAATTATTTTTTTAAATGTATCTTTTATAAAGAATTGTAAAAGAAATTAATTTTGAAAAATAGATGCTAAAGATAGAGGGTAGTTCTGGTACCAAAAATGGTCTTAGTCTATATCTCTTAGAAAGTTTCAATTTTGAACTATAATTTATATAAGACAACACATTTTGTTTTATTAATTTTTATCAAAAATTGAACATTTTAATTTAAATTTGTTAGTAACACAATAGAGTAGAAAAATATTCTACAAAAAAAGATGATAGAAGATTAATTTAAAAATGTAAATGCCATATTATTAAAATAATTTTAAAATATTATATTATTTATAAATTAAAAGTTTATTCAACAAAATATTTTAGCAAATAAATTTCCATATAATTATAGGTAAATATTTACTATAATTTTTTTATTGACTTCAAAAATTATTTTAAATATAATAGGAGAAATAGAATAGGAGATCAAAGTGCTTGCAATTTAGGGTTTTCTTTAGGAAATTACTAATTACTTACCACATTAACTCTTTAATTAGGGTAGAATTTGATATTATTTTATTTCCTTCCACTTTTCAACACATATTTATTCTCTTTCTTATGTTAATTTTTTACTTAACTATTTAAAAATAATAGAAATAATAACATAGGAGATCAAGGTGCTTGCAGCTTAGGGTCTTCTTTAGGAAATTGCTCATAACTTACCACAATCTGCTTTAGGAAATTGCTCATACCTTACTACATTAACTCTAGGTTTATAGTAGAATTTTATATTATTTTATTTTCTTCAACTTTTCAACACTAATTTATTCTCTCTCCTATCTTATTTTTTTATTTAACTATTTAAAAATAATAGTGCCAATAGCATCGAAGATCAAGGGGCTTGTGATTTAGGGTCTGCTTTAGGAAATTGCTCATAACTTACTACATTAACTCTTGATTTATAGTATAATTTTTAATTAATTTATTTTCTTCCACTTTTCAATACAAATTTATTCTCTTTCCAATGTTATTTTTTTACTTAACACTTTAAATATAATAGGATAAATATAATTGGAAATCAAGGTGCTTGTGGTTTAGGGTCTGCTTTAGGAAATTATACATAACTTACTATATTAACTCTTTAATTAGGGTAAAATTTTATTTTAATATACTTTCTTCCACTATTCAACACAAATTTAATCTCTTTCCTTTTTTATTTTTTTATTTATCTCTTTAAATATAATAGCGGTAATAGAATTGGTGATCAAGGTGCATTTGGTTTAGGATCTGCTTTAGGAAATTGCTCATACCTTACTACATTAACTCTAGGTTTATAGTAGAATTTTATATTATTTTATTTCCTTCCACTTTTCAACACAAATTTATTCTGTTAATTTTTTACTTAACTCTTTAAATATAATAGAAGTAATAGCATTAGAGGTCAAGGTGCTTGTGATTTAGGGTCTGGTTTAGGAAATTGCTCATAACTTACTACATTAACTCTTGATTTATAGTAAAATTTTTAACTCTTTTATTTTCTTCCATTTTTAAAAATAAATTTATTCTCTCTCCTATGTTATTTTTTACTTAACTTTTTAAAAATAATAGAAGTAATAGCATTGGAGATCAAGGTGCTTGTGGTTTAGGATATGGTTTAGGAAATTGCTCATAACTTGCTACATTAACTCTTTAATTAGGGTAAAATTTTATTTTAATATACTTTCTTCCACTATTCAACACAAATTTAATCTCTTTCCTTTTTTATTTTTTTATTATACTCTTTAAAAATAATAGCGGTAATAGCATTAGAGGTCAAGATTCTTGTGGTTTAGGGTCTGCTTTAAGAAATTACTCTTAACTTACTGTATTAACTCTTGATTTATTGTAAAGTTTTTATTTCTTCCACTTTTCAACACAAATTTATTCTCACTCCTTTGTTATTTTTTTATTTTCCTCTTTAAATATAATAGCACCAATAGAATTGGAGATTAAGGTGCTTGTGATTTAGGGTCTACTTTAGGAAATTACTTATAACTTACCACATTAACTCTTTAATTAGGGTAAAATATTATATTATTTTATTTCCTTCTACTTTTCAACACAAATTTATTCTCTTTCCTATTTTATTTTTTACTTAACTCTTTAAATATAATAGCAGTAATAGCATTGGAGATCAAGGTGCTTGTGGTTTAGGGTTTGGATTAGGAAATTGCTCATAACTTACTACATTAACTCTCTAATTAGGGTAAGATTTTAATTTATTATCTTCCTCTTTTCAACACAAATTTACTCTCTCTAGTTAATTTTTTACTTAAATCTTTTAATATAATATCAGCATTTAAATTGGAGATTAAATTGCTTCTTGCTTAGTGTCTGCTTTAGGAAATTGCTCATAACTTACCAAATTAACTCTTTAATTAGGGTAAAATTTAATATTATTTTATTTGCTTTGATTATTAATTATTTACTTATATTATCCATTTTATTATTCTTTATTAAATTAATTTTTAAATGTTTAAAGTAAAAGATTAGAAAATTCAAAGGTTATATAATCTTAAGTAATGAGGATAAAGAGATTAGTGGTGAAAGCGTTAATGTAAAAATTAATAAATATTATTTATAAATTTAATGTTTTTAAAATATAAATTTGATAAAAGATGATGAATTAACTAATGAAAGATAGATAATTAAATAAGAAAGAAAGAATTAATTACTATAAATAAACAGATTAATATTATATTATTGTAAAATATACATTTGAATATGTATCTATATAAATATTTTATAAAAAATTTTAATTTTAACAGCAAAAAAGGAACATATTTTCAAAATATATTTAAACATTATAATTATCTATAGATTCTTAATTGGGTTGACTTATCAATATTTCTGATTAAAAATTGAAAATAATAGCAAGCAAAGTGATGATATTAAACATTTAGAGGCCAAAATATTATAGTAATTAACTCTTAATATAGTAATAAAATCATGTGCTAACCCAAATATTCTTTTGTTTTCTAAAATTTTATTTCTTTAATGAATTAAACTTGAAAGAATTGTAATCAAGGTTTATTTCTTACCTAGTGGGTTCAACCCTCCCATATATTTTATATAAGGTGACCAAAAGAAATATATCTTTTGCTTTTGCTTTATAGAATAAAGAAAGTAATGGTTCTCTTATTATTTTCAAATTTAAGCTATTATTTTTTTTCTTCAAAATTACCTTTATTATTTTGTATGGTTAAGATTTGCCTAATTAGATTTATTAATTATCTATTTTTTCTATTGTAAATAATTTAATTAAATCAAAGATTTGATGAAGTATAATTAATATTTTTACGGAATCAATTTAAAAAGAAAAGAAAATGAGGATATTGCGATACTTTATAGTCTTATTCAATATTTTAAAATAAGTTATAAATAGCAGCAGCAGCACCTGTGCTCCTGATTATTGTTATGATGTAAATAATAGTTAGTGTATATAATTAGATGGTTACCAATATATAGGTAGAGAATAAATAAGTGGATAATGTGTGATGGACTCCATCAAATCTGTAAATGAAATCGAATTTTGCTTTAACAATAATCATAATGTTTGTATGACTAAAGATAGAAGATATTGCTTCTTAATACAAAATAATTCTTCTTATGTAGCTATTTTGGAGGCAGATAATTTGTGTGTAGGTTCTAATGAATCTATTTTGAAAGAAGATGGAACTCTTTAACGTAAAATACTCTCTCTTTTTTTTCTTGACTTTTGGATAACAAATTAATTAATTTATTACTAAATACAAAGCCATTTCCTTCTTAAAAGAAGGGTTCTGTTAAAGCGATTAAGGGATTATTATATCAGGAAATGCTACGAGTGACATTTGTATTCATGCAGGGTTATGTGCTAATAGCTCGGACTATGCTGTAAAAAATACCATAGTCTTAATAAAATCTTATATAGATTAATAATATTATTTAGGGTAAATTACCAAATGGTGATTGTATTTAAGAAGGATAGGTATATCCATAAATAAATCTAATTTGCAGAGAATAATAATACTGTTATCATGAAATTAATAATTCACAATCTGCTTGTTATAATACTTAATCAACAGATTCACCAAAAGTAGTGGTAATATTATTAGCATAATAAGTAAAAATAAATAATTACCACCGATTAAATAATTAATTATTATAGGGAAAGCTCAATACTAATAGATGCGTAATCTTTAATAGCTACTATCCAGAAAAATTAAATTGCAATATTAAATACTGCAAATTTACAAATAGTTCAGGTAATACATGCTTAGATTACGAAAATTAGAGTATTTGGGTAAATATTTAGAAATTAACAATAACATTTTTTATGGAATACTTTTAAAAAGGGAAAATCTTCAGATAATGATTGTGTTTTGTAAGGATTATGGTTTTTGGATTCAAAATTAACATGTAAGCTAAATTTCTGTAGATTAATTGATAATCTGTAATATACTTGCCTAAGTATTGAATCATCAACTAATCCAATCGTTACAGTAAATAAAATTAAATTATTGCATTTCTCATTTAAGTTCTTCTCTCACCAATACATTTTAAGTAAATTAAAATTTTGAATTTTTGGGAGAAAATCTTTAAATTAATTAAGGGTAAGCAAGAGCTATAAATTAAACTCTAAACATTGATTTCTATGATTAAATCATATAGGGTTACACAGATAGTGGAGATTGTATTTTATAGAATGAGGAAATTAATTTTTCTATAAAAATTACTTGTAAATCAAAGTACTGTAGATTTATTACTCCAACTTCAAGTTAAAAGTGCATTCTTTTTGATGGATCTCCAGATGCAATTGGTAGAGATTCAAAAATGAATTGTGTAAATTCAGGTGTTCAAGCGGCTGAGTAATATTAAAAATTAAATATTATTTTGTTCTCATTTATTATAAAATAGGTGTTTCGTTAGAAATGATATCTGCTTAAATCCATAGAATAGTAAATGCCTCTATATTGGTTAATATTCAGATGGGATTAATGTATGCGTAGATTAAAATAAAAAATGCAGGTAATTTAAACTAGGAGAATATATAGGAAGAAAAACCACCTATGAATGTTTATTTCATAATCAACAAATTTTTAGTGGATCAATCGAATATTGTATGAATTTACCAGATTAAATCTGTAATATTACAAATTAAAAATGTGTGTAGATTAGTTTATAATCTAGCATTATAGGTACCTTCACTTCTGGACTATGCTTACTCAAAGATCTAACTTATGAGACATGTAATAGTTTTATATATATTATAATTTAATAACATAATTTATTTATTCAAAAGCACCTATCCTATATTTGAAAAGTGATTATTGTATTATTGAAAATTCTGCTAAAATATAATCTTTTACTATACTTCCTAACTATCTAGGAAGGTAAAAGACAACCTTTCTATGTTTAGGAGATATTCTTCTCTCCTTTTCAGATTTAGATTTCTGTATAACAAAGTATGATTATTTAATTTTAATCAATTTTTGTAAATCAAACTAGCTAGTAAGCTGCAAGCAAGAAATCATCAATCTAAAATTTATAATAGAATTATAAACAATTTATGATGATTTGAAATTAAAATACTAATGTTAATAAAAAAAGTTATTGTTATGATGGTAAATGTGTAGCTCTAGGATCAACAGCAGATAGAATATCGAAATTATAAAATTAGTAATGTGCTAAAGAAAATCAAGAAAATGCTATTCAATGCTATAATAATAATGCTATTTGTTTTGCAGCTAATCAAACTTGTTAGTTTATTTCTGATACTAATCCTTTATCTGCAGTAATTTGATTCTAAATAAAATTTATAATCTATATTCCTATTATAAATATAAGGGTATGAGGACTGGATAGCTTTGTGCAATTATAGATATTTTCTATTCTGGTAAATTTTGAATTAATTTACTCTAAAAGTCAACTTAAGATAAGATTTGATTTAGAATAAACTCAATCAACACTCTGAAATATCTTTTTTATAACATAATTTACACTTTTTAAATATTATATAGATATTATAGATTGTCATTCAAATACTTGCTTTAAGAAACAGACTACTTCCAATTAAAAAGCATGTGCTCCTTTTGATGGTTCTCCAACATCAATAGGAAGAGATTCTAAAAGATAATGTCTTGACTCAACCTAAAAAGCATATGAGTAGAATTTATTTGAGATTCTTAATTTATAATATTATCTAATAAATTAAGTTGATTAAAGGGATCATTTAAAGACAATCATTTTAATTTTATTTTAGATTCTTTTTAACGAAAGAGAATTTTTCTTAATTGATGTATCAATTTTAAATAATACCCTTAATATTAAATAATTCATTTATTTATTCATGATTATTTTATTACAAAAAGATGCTTCTAATCTTTTGATATTTGTCAAGATCCAAACACTTTCTAGTGTATAAGAATAAACTTAGATACTAAGTTTGCAAATACTTGCATTAAAAATGGGATTTGCTATACTTTAACACCTTCCAAATTCATAGGGAGAGACACTTTATTTTAGTGTTTACTTGATTAAGAAACTCCTTAAACTGGCTATGTAGATAGGTGTGCTCAAAGCCTTGATATTTGCATGAAAAGTGATAAATCTTAGTGTATATTATATTAAGCAACATCTGATTATTTAGGCTATATTAGCAGCACTGGATATTGTGCAGAGTTAGAAAAACCTACCTCTAATAATTCATTTGAAGGTATATTTTAATTAAAGAAAATAAAAGTATAATATTAAATTATAATTTTCTTTAAAATCTCTTTTAGATATCATTAATTTAAGCGATGCATACTGCTAAAATGAGAATTTTATAATTAAGAAAATTTAACTTCCATATGTAGGAAAAGATTAACTATAACAGAGATGTCTTAAGTCTGAAGAAATTAAAATTAATAAAATCGTATTATGTATTGAAGGGTAAATTTTAGAATTATAATATTGCTTATAGCTTGCTTTATAATATTAATTAAGATTTTAAACTTAAAATAAAAACTTCATAACAGATACTGTATACAAGATGATAGATGTAAACCTATTGGATTCAATAATTTTTACATTGCTAAATTATCTAATCATTATTGCGGATTAGAAAATCAAACATAAGCTATTGAATGCGCTCACAAAAGCCTTGATGTCTGTTACTATAATTAAGCTTGCTATTGGATCACTTAAAATAACGAATTATATTCTGTAAATATGCATAATTAATTCATTAAATTAAGGATTGTAATTATTTTAATAGGGGATGGATATAAACGGTAATTGCCTATAAAGGGGAGTTTATTCAGAACGTAAATAATTAAAATATAAAATATTATTAATGTATAATTACTTAAAGACTTTTAAAAGTGTGAAGAACATCATTGCTAAATGAAATCTGCTGACTAAACATAAATTGCATGCTTTTTAATTGATGGTTTGCCAGGATTTGTTGGAATAAGTTCTGATGGATCTTGTTTAGATATTGATTAATCTCCAGCTATTAGGTAATTTAATTTTATAAGAAATTAAATAATTTAAATTATCTAAATTGAAAACATTTTAAAAAGCCTAATAATTATGTTTAACAACGCAAAATAAATAGATGTACTGAGAAAACAGCTGAAATATGTTATGATCCTTCTATTTAGCAATGCAAAGAAACAGTAAACTATAGTTCTCCAGGTATTGGGTGTACTTTAAATAGATAATGTCATGCTATGTCAAATAACTAGTACATTGGAAGAGATTTATATAACTTATAGTGTTTAATAGATCAATAAACTGCCTTTTCATCAGTAGATTTATGTTTTGATGATCCTTAAAATATTTGCTTTGCTTAATTGTAATAATCTTGTGTGAAATATAGAATTTCTACTGAATTTTTAGGATATATAGTAGAAAATTAGGAATGTGCATAGAAAGATAAACTGACAAGAACAATTGGAGTTACATCTAGTAAGATTATTTAATTTATTTATTTACTAATTAATTGATATCTTTCTTATTATAATGTACTTTTAGATTTAATTAATTTACTAAGAGGTTATTGTTAAGATTTAGATGGATATATTAGAGAAATTGAAGGTATATATTATGTTGGAGTTGACTCTATATAATACTTCTGTTTAGCAGAAAATTAAGTAATAACAAGTCCTATTCTTTATTGTTATTAGGAGTATAATTAGATTTTTTAATTAAATTAGTTGGTTAACTCCTATTCTAAATAAAACAATAAATTAGATTTTGCATTAATGTTAATAAATGTTAGAAATATGATTTAATATTTATTGGTAGTGATATCAACCAATAATGCTTATAAGAAGGAATATCTGGAAGTGTTGAATGTTCATCGAATCAATAAGTTTGCTACGATCCAATTTAATAAGCTTGCTTTTTTATTAATGATAATGATATCAATCTATCCGTAACATTATTTTATTACTTAGATAATTTTTCATTTCCTAAAATGTAAGTTTTATAAAAGTTAATTAATTAATTAAAATAAAAAAATTAAAGGGAAAGTAAATAAATGGATAATGTGCTAAAAGGAGCTAATATTATTAAAGTAACATCTTTAAGCAGGAATAACAAATAATGATAATTTATTTTTTAAAAATCAAGAAATTATTAAATGCTCAAATGATTTCTGTATAGATAAATAAAATTCTCAAGATGTGAACTCTATGGAAGGTTGTTTCCCTTTTGACATAAATTTAAATAGAGTTGGCATGGATAAAGATGGATATTGCACATATTTAGATTAACCTAATGCTGTTATGTATTAAAATTTAATTAAATAATAAATATTAATATAGTAATTTCTTTAAATAGGTGCATCAAAGGTTAATTTTGTCTTGATAATTGGAATGGATTTTAGTGCAGGGCTTTATCAAGTTTAAAATAAGAAGCAAGGTTTGGAAGATAAAAAGAAACAGGATTCTGTCTACCATATTTAGATCCTGAAAATGAAGGTGATCATATTGAAACATGTGCATCTGGTACTTGCATTTATACAAATTCCATATCTTTGGAAGATTATTGCTTTACAGAAGGAACTCTTGCAAGAGGTGATTTTATAGTAGGGTATAATATTCAAGACTATTGCATTCTTTTAGATGAGATTTCAACCACTTGTAAACTTAATTTTTATTACTTGAGTTAATTTTTTAATATTATTATTAATAATAGAAATTGTATCATGCTACGGAATTAGCTATTGTATCCTTGATATAGGGTAATATCTTTTTAAATCAATTACTTAAAGATCTTAAAAGTTTAAACAGCTAAAATTATTATTTTACTCTTTTATCTTTAAAAAAGAATATATAAATTAATTATTTCTAAATATTTATAAAGAGGTGGGAAATCTAAGTGTTAATCTATATTAGAAATTGATCCTAACTTTCCATCATTGATTTATAAAGCAAAGAATATTAACTAAAAGTGCACAGACTTAAATATTGGTAACAAATTTGTTTGGTAATTTTATAATATTCTCATTTCATTTATAATAATTTAGATAATAGTATAGGCTGTTTAAATGGCATGTATTGTATAAATACATCAAATGGAGATAAGTGTGAACCAATGATTTCACCATTGGAATTAAATAAAATTGGAAGAGATTTAAATACACATAAATGCCTACCACAACAAACTAAATTTGCAAGTCTGTGCTTATAAGATTTCTGTATTCTATCTGGAAAATGTATTCCTTTATCGTCTACTTACCCTGGAAAAGAGATAAATACTCATAAATGTTTAGATGTATAAGCTGTTGGTACATATGGTGCTTCCAATTGCTATACTGAAAAGTATTACTTAAGTCTCATCTATTTAATTTGTCATTTAAATTTTTTATTAAATAGCTATTGTTTGCTCATAAATTCAAATGGAAAATTCTCATGCAATAAACTTAGTTTTACAAACTCTAAATTGATCGGTAGAGTTAAATAAATATGAAATAGATTATTAAAATATTTTTTTATGAAATTAAAGGTATTTAAAAAGATACTTAGTAATGTCTTGAAGCTGGTTAGTAAATAGCTGTAATAATAGAATTATAAAATTAATTTTTACTTTAAGTAATTTTGCTATTTGTAAATATAGGTAAGTTGTGAATAGGGAATGCATTGTTTAGATCCTGTAACGAATAGCTGCAAAATAATGGATAAAAATAAAGGTATGTGTGCTAATAATAATGGCTTTTGCTCAATTTAAGGTTCTTGTCAGAAATGTAATATTGACTAATGCTTATCAGCTGCTCTTCCAGGTAGATGTGAAGATCTAATTTAACCTAAACTTATTTACTGTGCTAATGCTTATGGTAAATCTTTTATTTTTGAGTTTACAGAAAATTCCAATTATTTTTAAATATTTACAAAAAAATAGGTGTGTGTTCCAAATTAGATTAAATGTCTTGTTTAACTTGCCCAGATAATTATTGCATGATTAATCATAATGGAAATTGCGTTACCGAAATAGATCTACTTAAATTAATAAAAGATAATTCCTGCTTTATTTAGTTAAAAGATGAGAGAATTTGTATCTTATAAAGTTTAAATAAACCAGATTCAAACGGAACTATGTTATGCACTAATACTTCAAGTATTTGCTAAGACATTTAACAAAAAAGTGATGATTGTTTGTTGTGTCCTACATATTATAGTAATCCAGGAACTAAAAAATGCTTTAGTTTGGAAGAAAAGTAATAGCACTCTTAGAATCCTTAGTAACTTTACTTTTAAATGGAGTTAACTTATATAAAAGAAGATTGCTATGACTAAAATGAATGCAAAACCGATATATCCAAAAAGTGTCCTCTAGGGTAAATTTTTATGTTTTCAAAGTATTAATATTATATATATTCTTCTTTTTAAATCCATGATATATAGTTGCTATTCATGCAAATCTCTTAGTTTTTGTACAAAATGCATTTAAGGATATTTCCTGTTTTAAGAATCAAACAACAAGTAATCATGTATAAAATGCACTTCTGATGTTTATTAATACACTAAATTATAGCCCTATTTTAATGATATCCCTACATACACATGTTTAGATTGTTCTTCAGAATATGGCTTATGGTAAATTTTATATATTTATTCCTAAATTTTTAATATATTTAAATATTTGTATTAATAGGTAAAAAACTACTAATACTTATAAAACTTGTGCTAACTTTGAGGCTAAATTTGATTCTAAAGTATAAATGTTAGGAAATGAGTTACCTGTAATTAATTTTATTATTCGAAATAATATGGGAGTATATTCCTTAGTCTCTTACTAATCAGCCATATGTAAATTATTTAACAAAAATTTTTATTAGATATCATTTAATAAATTAAAGGTCCTTTTGGATGCAAATCCTGCATTTAAGATTCAATAAATTCTGCAACTTGTCTACAATGCACAATTGGGTATGTTTTAAATAATAAAAAGTGTGAAAAATGTCCCGATTATTGCGAAGAATGCCAGTATGCAACATTTTTATTGGGGTATGCTCAATTTAAAAATGAAATTATCTATGATTCTTCTAATTTGGGATAGTATAATTTTATATTAATATGTTTGAAATGTTCACCTTAATATCTAGTATCCTATGATTTGGTTAGATGCCAAAAATGTGGAAATGATTGTGAGCAATGCTAATTTGGTATTCAATTTTTTAATATTCATTTCAAATTGCTAATAATATATTTTAATTAGAAAATGGCAGCTCAGTTTTAAATAATAAAAAATAAGCTTTAAGAAGGATTTCAATTCAAGAATTTAATTCTAAAAATTACATGATTAAATGTGCTAAATGCTAAGAAGGGTATTTTCTTTCTATTAATGGTAAATACGTGTTAATCTTTATGTCATGAAATTAATGAAAATCATACAGATTGATAGTAATGATAATTAGAATGAATTTATTTTAATTAGGGAGTTCATGCTAAAGAAATATTAGCAATTGCATATACAGTGCTTCAGTTGTTACAGTTAGTTCATAAACTTATGATTTAACAGAATATTTGTGGGAATTTAAAAGTGTTACTCCTACCTTATCGAATTATATTTGTAAGTAATGCAAAGAAGATTATATAGTATCATAAGATGGCTAAACTTGTATTAAATCTTGCAAAACTGCTATTTCTTAATCAAAATGTAAAAGCTGCTTAACTACCACAAATACTGATAAAATATGTCAAGTATGTAATAATGGGCTTGTTTTAAACACTAAATATTCTGTTCCTAAATGTTAGGATGACCTCTGTAAGAACCATGTAATATTTATTTTAGTTTAATTATTAATAGTAATAATCACTTTTTTATTTATTTATTAATCATCTTTATCAGAACTTTGGATGCGAGGAGTGTTATTTATACATAGATACTCATTCAAATTTTGAAATTTATTAATGCACAAAATGCATAGATACTTATAGTATTCCAACTATAAATGGATGTGTATCATGCCCATTAGGATGTTCTAAATGCTATGAAGGTAATTATTTTCATTTTTCTATAATATTTATATCAATCAATAAATCTTTAATTATATTAATAGGTACAAGGACATTTAATTTTACATCTCAATTAATCTATAAGAGAGACTCTATGAGTATTGAACAAAGATTAAATTACAAAAATAGTAATAAATATGAATTAATATGCACAGAATGTAAATAGGGATATAATTTTGATTAGAATAGTAAATAATGTCTAAAAATATAATGTGGAAAGAATTGTTTAGAATGTAAACTTATTAATAATTAACCAAAGTGCATGAAATGTAATAATGATAATTTTACCTCTCAAATTTAAAGCCTATCTTACTTTATTGGTATGTTTTATTTTAAGTAAAATTAAATTCCTGATATTTCAACTATGATAACTCTAACTCCTCAAGGTGATGATTGTATGATTTGCCCAATTTTGTAAATAAAATTTCATTAAAATTTTCTCAAACTTAAGATTAATTTTTATTTACTTTATATTTTTCTTATTAAATAGATGCCAAACATGTATTAATGAAAATGATATTTAAAAAAATCCCCTATTAATGTATGAGGCCTAGTGTCTCTCATGTAAATAAACATTGGATTAGAGCTATGTCGTTTTAAATTACAAAATCACATATGATAAAGATAGAAGGAAATGTTATTTATGCTAAAATACTGAATAAGGTTGTTACTTTAAAAAATAAAGGACAATTTATACTTAATGTCTAGATATAACAAATTAATTAGGAGATGGTTCGCTTAAAAATCCTATTAATTTTAATAGAATAAATGAAATTAATATTGATAAACTGATTTTAAATGAAATAGAATATGACTAAGCTATAATCTATTATAATGAAATGTAAGTGAAATAATTACAGGTAGATTTTGTTTTCTTAGGAGATGAATGCATTTAATTCAAATCATAATAATTTAATACTTAGCTAAAAGAAAGTATAAGATCACTAGAATCTGCACAATTAAAGATTACTTCTATTACAAAAAATTCAAGCACATAACTAGAATTTCTTTAGCAAGCTATTTTTACTATTTAAGGATTTGACGTTGTTCGTGTAGATAATATAACATTTAAATAATAGAATACCGATAGTAAATTTGGCTTATTAATAAAGGATACTAATTTAACTACTTTTGAAATAATAAATTGCTAGTTTGTTTAACTGTTCTAAAATACTAATGATAATAATTATCAATATTTATAACTTCAGCTATAAACTTTCTAAAAAGGAATAATACTGTTTCAATAGGTTATATTTAAGAATATTTTCACTTAATATGATAGTTAGTTGATTTAAATTCATAACTAACTAGAAGACTCTCTAATCGATTTAAAATTTGATTAAATCTAATTCATCTAAGTAATTAATTTATTAAGTATATTACTTTAATAGATTTTAGTAGGAAGGATTAGTAAGAGGTTTAATATCAAAATATCTAAAATAATTGTTTTGAAAAATAGTATTTACAATTTTTTAGGATAGTTAATAGAATAATCTTACAGCCCTATCAATATCAAAATATATTTTTAATTATTAATTTATTTTATTTGTTTTAAAATAAAAGGTCTCCATAAATTTTTCTAATTTAATAGTCTTAAATACTATTGGGATTAAGATTCAAATAGTAAACACAACATTTGATTAATTAATTCTAGATAGGAATAGTCTTTTATTAAATATCCAAGAAAATATATTTTCAAGCTAAATAATAGATATTTTAATTGAAAACGTTGTATTTAATGAATGCCAATTTATGAATGGATCTTAGATATTAAGCTCTAGCTTTCTTAATAGCCTTTTGATAACTAATATCAAATTTGAATAATGTAGAAGTTACAGTCTTATTACTGATATAAATCCTCTTTTTGTATCCAATACTTTTATAGTCAATGGATTTATAATATTAAAAAGCTCAATCAAAAACTAAAATTTTCTTCTACAGCTAAATAGTAAATTAACTACGAATAAGCTTAAATATTCTTCACAGTTCACAAAAGTTGAAATTGAAAATAATGAAATAATGTCAAGTGATTACTTTTTCTTAAAATTCTAATCTAATTAGGAAAATATTATAGAAATAAAGAATGTAACAATGATTAGAAACAAAATAGCTTCGGAATAGCTTCAAACAATAATAGAGTTATCTAACTTGAATACTATAATTATAGAGAACGTGTAAATGACAGATAATGAATAATTCTAATTTCTTAAAGCTGATAATGCTCTTAATGTTTACATTTCTAAAGTGATATAATTGCAAACTAACAATCTTTTAATATCACCAATGATCTGCTAGTTAAATCAAATATTAAATTACATTAGCATTTATGACATTACATAATCCCATCTATACATTTCTAAGAACTCAATAGAAATTACTAGCAGTTTTGTTACCTAAAATAATTAAAATTATAATCTAAATAATATATCTAGCCTGTAAGGAATAGATATAGGAAAAATCATAAGTAGTTAATTAACAGTAACTGTACAATCTACCAATTAAAATTCAGCTCCAATATCTATAGATTCTAAATAATCTGCAACCTTCTAAATATATGAGATCTTCTTTTCTAATTTTTAATCATAGGTATTGTTTGATAAGGTAAACTTATATTCTATGATGGGCATGAAAAATATTAAATTTTTTGTTTATTAGTGAAAAATTATATTTATATTATTTACAACTTTGATTTGGGAATTAATATTTATTCAAATAAAAATAAGGTACCATTAGGTAAAATATCATTGGGATTTTAGTTATTTGCACCTATGGCTAATATTGCATTTAAAAATTCAAATTTTACTGACTTAAATATTAACAGCCCTTTTAGCTGGATATAAGGATTTGCTAATTAGGTTAGTTTCACTTTTTGTAACTTTGTCAATACCAATGAAATAAATTGGGAAGCAACCCCTAATTTATTAAGTGAAAAGAAAGGTGGTTTCATCTATATAAATAGCTAAAAAATAAATATTTAATATTCAAAGTTTGCCAGTGGATTAGCTTTACAGGGAGGTGCTTTATACTGGTCAACTAAATAGCTTGGAAACATTTATATTTTTAATAGTACATTTATTAATAATAGTGCTTTCAGTAGAGATGATTTTGAATCTGAGGGAGGTGCTATTTTTATAGATGGATTATAATCAAGTGGATATGATTTCTTAGTTTTGAAATCATTCTTCATATCCAACTTTGCTATATACAGGGGAGGAGCAATTTAATTCTAAACACCACTTAGTCATAGAAACGCTATTATAATAGAAGATAGTTAATTTTATAATAATTTGTGCTTAAAGGGAAGTAATATTTAAGCTGATGGTTTGAAGGTAGTTAGAGCTATTGTTTAGCTAAAATAAATTACTTCTATAAATGTGATTGAAGAATTAGAATAAAAGAATAAAATTATTTTTTCTTTCATAGAAAATGCAACTTAATTAATGAAAACTTTAGATAATTCTTTATTTTCAATAAACAATGCTGAAGAAGTTTTGATTAAGAATTCAAATTTCCGAATTGGTTTCAGTTCTACGAGCTAAATAACAAATATTAAATAAGAGGCTTTAAACATTTAAAAGATCCTATAAATAACTAATGTTAATTTGTTTACTGATTTTAACAACATTTATGAGGAAAGCATTTTTTTAGAAAACCTAATAACTATAAAATAAGCTAAC
>JH651282.1:378406-503462 GCA_000260095.1 Tetrahymena borealis | reverse complement strand
CAGGAGTATAAAATTTTTTTTAAATTAAGCTTATGTAATAGGATTAATATTTAGTTATGAAACCTAATATCCAAACTTTTTGTAGTTTTTCTTTTCAGGTATTGGCAATTTATTTGGCTTTTCTTTAAGAGTAGTAGAGTGTCTATTTGAAAATATATCAGAAGTTGATGTAATAGTTTGGAGTTTGGTACTCTTGATACTCTCCTGGTTATTTTTATATGCATTATTTATATTGATTTGCTTAATAAAAAAATTTATGTTTAAGTACGATTACTGGATTTATCAGATAATAATTGGTACCTGTATATTCATCTATTACTCTCAGACAGCAATCCTACTTAAATTATTCCGATCAGTAAATAAAATTATTATTTCTTAGAATAAAAAAGAAAGATATTTATCATAGCTAACTTCACCAAATTTTTATTTTTATAATTTCATTTATTTTATAAAAGATTTAATGCTAAGAATTTGATGGATTTTACTTTGTTACAGATTTCTTATCTCTTAGTTGCAATTCTTCTCAAAAAAAGCTTTCTAATATATTTCTTATTCCTCTATTCTTTACTTTCTTACTACTTCCTCAAATAATAATATATTTCAAACTCTATTAGAATCGTTTCTTTCTTGGATAGTACTAAAATTAAATAAAATATGGTTTCTTCATTTCAGACTATGATTCCAACTTATTTTATTGGGATCTTATTAAGCTAATTTAAAAGATTTTATTGGGAATAGTTTACTCATTTTCCTATTAATTAAATTAGCTGCAAGTTATTTTATCAATTATTATTTGCTTAGCTTATAGTCTAGTCACTTTCATTTGTAAATAATATTTTATAATTTGCTTTACTTATTAGCACTATTTAACTTAGATTTAAAACATTATTTCGATTATTAGAATGAATTTTGTATTTAAAATTAGGTAAACCTTACAAAATGTATAAACTGAATTTAATTGACTTTAAAGTTTCTTATTTGACAGCAATATCTTTTAGTTTAAATTCTATATCGCTAAAGTCTAATAGTGAATTATAATAGTTTATTATTGCTATTATCAATAGTATTATAGTTTTTGGAATGCTCTATGTTATTTTCATTGAAATGAATTTCAATTTAAAGACAAACCTTATTTTGTTTTTAGAGAACAAATTTAAGTTATGTTCTTTCATTTTTCATAAGCTTGGTTTGAATAAGATAAGTAACAGAAGAAAAAAATCCTAAGAAAATTGGAAAAGAATTAAATATATTTTCTTAATTTTGAAATAAAAAAGGGAGAATGAAAAAAATACTTTAGAAAAAGAAAATGAATTTTTGCAAATAAAATAAAGTTATTTTAAATAAATAAATAAAAAAAATGAATTATCTTAGATGCAATTTTTAACATCTCTAAATACTATAATTAAAAGATCATATTAATAGATTTGAAAATTCTAATAAATTAAATAAATATAATAATGAAAATGATGCTATAATTGTTAGTTTTTATTTTTTTATATTTTTTGTAAAAGTTTTTCTTGAATCATCCTCTTAAAAAAATTTACCCTAATTTTTGGATACATAAAATAGACATATTCTACTATATATAAATATTCCTTAAATGAACATGATTTTCTTTAAATATATCTATTTGTTAAATCTTATGATTTTTATTATAAGAAATTTTCTGTTAACAACATATCCACCTAATATCAGCAGGAATTTTACTTTAAATTTCTAATCAGATGATATCAGTTCTTTTAGTCGTCTAAATGAATAGAGAAAACCAAACTTATTTAATATTAAATTAATTTACATATTTTAATTAATTGTATTAACAAAATATCCACCTAATATCAGCAGGAATTTTATTTTAAATTTCTAATCAGATGAAATCAGTTCTTTTAGTTATCAAAATGAATAGAGAAAACCATACTTATTTCATATTAAATTAATTTACATACTTTAATTAATACACCTTACTGAAAATAAATGGAAAATTCTTTTATTGAATAAATCTAGAAATAGTGGATTTTATAATGAAATAAATATTTTCACTTGAAAATAAAATTGAATTTTTATGTACATTAATTTATAAAATTGATATATTATTAGATTTATTAAAAAATAGAAGTTTATAGCAAATTATTTCTTTTAAATGTATTTTTCATAAAGAATTGTAAAAGAAATTTTTTCAAATCTAAATATTCTTTCTTTATTGGGTAAACTGATTAAAATGATCATATAAAAAATGGAAAATACAAAATATCGACCTAATATCAACTAAGGAATTTAACTTTAAATTTTTAATCAGACATATAAATGATTAGGGAAAACTTATTGATGTCATATTAAATTAATTTACAAATTTTAACTAAAGAATTCTTTATGTCTTTTTAAAAATAATTTCTTTTATTGAATACTTAAATTTCTTGAGTAATGTAAATCTTGAAAATAATGGATTGTATAAATAAACACTTTTACTTGAAAATAAAGTAAATCATATAAAAAAAGGTTAGAATAAATAGAATAATAAGGTTTAATCCAATATTTGCCTACATTAATATAAAATAAATAATTATTGATTTATTACTTAAAAATAAATAGAAATGAAGCTTAATAAAATCCATATATCCTCTCTTTATTTGTTATAAATAACCAATTAGAAAATGTAGTGAAATTATTCAATTAGTTTAAAAATTTTCCAAACCTTATAATTGCAGATTTATACTGGCACATAAGCTACTTGCTTTGAGATTGAAAGGGTTGTTTCTCCAAACTTATCTGCAAAAAATACAGGATCATTTATATAAAAATAGATAAAAAGAGAGAAATATCAATTTCTTTTATTAAAAATAACATAATAGATAACAAAGGTATGAATTCTCTTGATCTATTCTAGTTAGAAATAAATCAAAACTTGGAATGAAATAAACTTAATATTATTTTTAACTAATCAAATTTTCTTATAGGTTTAGCATCTGTAATTTATATATATTCCCGAATTTGATCATTATTTACTTTTAAAAATATTTCTTTGTAATATTTTGTACTGTTATGTAAAAAAATTTTGGCATTAAAATATCAACCTATTATCAAATAAGGAATCTTATTTTAGTTTTTTCTTCAATGAAAAGTTTGAATAGGAAAAACCAAACTTCATATGAAACAGATTTGAATATTTTAATTACAGAATTTGATAAAATAGAAGATGATTTATTTGATTGAACAATTAAATTATTTGTTTTGCAATCTTGAATATATAAAAGAAGCTAAATATTTTTACTTTTAAAAAACATTAATTTTAAATTAAAAAGATGGAAGGTAAATAGGATGATATGTATTTAAACAAGGTTCATATAACCTATATTTATATAAATAAAAGTTTATTTCATTTTCGCTTTTTATATTAATAAAAATTAGTCATAAATTATTCTCAACATTTCTTTATTAACAATAACAGTAAAAGAAATGTTATTATATTTAATGTAAGAATTATCAGTAAGAATTAATTATTCCCTTTAACTTACAATTAAGAATCTAAAAATGGGTATTATCTTTAATTAAAATTCTTATACAGGTTATCTGAATTAATTTTTAATTAACTATAATATAAACTATTACCAAGAAGAAAATAAGAAAAATAATACAATGAATAAATTTATATTTATAATAGTGATTAATTAAACAATAAGATTTTTATATGGAGATTGTAGTCTTAAAAGCGATTGCTATGATTAGATAGATAATAAATGTAAATAAATAGATGGATTATTATATATTGGTAGAGAAAAATAAACACACTATTGTGTGATCGATTCAAAGTTTTCAATTACAGGCATTGAATATTGCTATAGTAAAATGAAACCAGTTTGTATGACAAAAGACTAAAGGCGGTGTATAATAATATAAAATAACCCCCTTTACGTGGCAATACTGTAACAAGAATAAATTTGCGTGGAATTAAATGAACCCATTCCTCTCAATTATCTACTTTAAAGTATGATTTTTTATTATTAATTGATTTAAAATCTCCATTAAGGCAATATCGTATAGGTAAATAGTTTAACTCTCTTTTATAAAATAGATCTGTAATTCATTAAGGAAGGTTACTGCTAAAATAATTAAGGAGTCATTACAAAAGGAACATCATAATAAGGAAATAATTCGTATTATTTGTGTAATTAATCTAAAGAAAATTTAAAAAATCTTGTGACATGTAGTAACTCGTAATAATTATCATTATTACAATAAATTAATTCTTAATTTTAACAAATAAAAAGATCTCAGTGCTTATCATCAGGAGTATGTTAAAATATTGAATTCCATCCTGTAACTATTTCCTATCTTATATTTTCAAAAATATTATAATAATCTAATATTTATAAATAGTATTCAAGCAAAGTAACTCTTTCATTATTAAGCATATTATCTTTAAAATAAAATTAGGGGAAATTAAATGAAAGCCCCTATACTTGCATTGTTGAAGACACTTTCTACGCAACCACTATTTGTAGTAGTTAATATTGTATTTATAAAAATTTATCTGATGAATATACATGCTATTATCAGTAATCTACTTCTCCTTTGATAATAATGGTAATAATTTAATTATCCTTAATATGATGAGAAAATATTATTTTAAATTTTTAAAGGGAAAAATGACAAATGGGTATTGTGCTATTTTTAATACTTATTATACTGAATCTTCTTTATAGTGCAATCCTTAGTACTGTAAATTGGTTTAATCTGCAAGTTTAGCGACTTGTTTGCATTATGATTCATAATTAGTTTTGGTAAATTCTTTTATTAGATTATTTAATAAATCTAAATTTCCTTTGTTACTTAGGGTAAAGCTTATTAAAATAATTGTGTAATTGGAGGAACATACTATTCAACCGCTTTAATAACATGTAAGCCAAATTATTGTAGATATATCATAGGATTATAAGCTACTTGTCTAAGTATTGAAGGTACATTATCTCCATAATTATCTGTAAGAAATTGTATCATTCTTATAAAAAGAGTATTTAAAAAAGTATTTTTCTCAAATTCTTTTATTAAAAATAATAAAAGGGCAATGATTAAGATGGGAATTGTATTTTAGAAAATATTGAAGTGAATACTTCTATATGGATAACATGTAGAACTACTTATTGTCGAATATATACAAGTGCATCAATGTTTATGTGCATTCCATTTGATGGGTCACCTAATACTATTGGTAGAGATGCTTCAATGAATTGCACAAATCAATCATAACCAGCTATTGAGTAAATATGATAAATTAAAAAATTAAATAATCTTCTATTACATACATTCTACAATTTAGGATAGTTTATTCATTATATTCCAACCACGATAAATTATAATTTTTTTTTATTATTTTATATCTTATATGCCAATAAATAGAGCAGTAAAGGGACGAATACTGTTTTTAACGATTCTCTAATTATATATTTTAATAAAATTTTTATATAGATAATTTATTTTTATTAAACTATAAATAATAGATGCTATCCCTCTGGCGATATTTGTCATCACCCAGGCAATCATTAATGCTATAGAATATTTGCTGGTATTACTTACTAAGATTTTTGTGTGATTAATGGAACTTGTGGTTTTTTATCTACTTATGGATATATTGGAAGAGATACCTAATATAGATGTTTAACCAATTAATAAATACCTATAAGTGGATCAGTAGACAGATGTTATTACAGTCCAAACAATATTTGCCTTAAAAGAGATAGAACATAATGTATATTGTATAAATTAACTTCTACATATTTAGGTTATATTTCTAGCAATGGGTATTGTGCTGAATTAGAAAATTAGATTTCAACCTATTAATCCTAAAGTAAATTTAATATTTAAAATAAGCAAATTTTTATTTTTTATTATCAAGATGTTCATAATTTAAGTACTGGGTATTGTTTAATTAGTAATAATATTATTAAAAAAATAGAATTATCAAATTATGTCGGTAGAGAGAAGTTAAACTAAAGATATCTTTCAGCACATTAAATACTATCCTAAAAAAAATTAGTTTGCAATTCTGGGTATACTTTTAAAATATCATTATCTAATTTATGATAAATATATTTCATTAATTTATAGGTATTGTAAACATGAAGGTAGTTGTAAGCCAATAGGATTCGATAGTAAATATATTGCTAAATTATCAGATGGTTCGTGTGGTGAAGCAAAATAGACAAATGCTATTTAATGTGCATTTTAAAGCTATGACGTATGCTACTACAATAAAGCATGTTATTGGCTTTAAGATATATATTACTTTACTTCAGTACTCAATTTATATATAGAAATTTTTACTGATTATAGATTTTTTCTACTATTAATATTAATTAGGGTGTTAATACATCAGGTGAATGTCTAGAAAGATATTATTTTTCATAAAGTAAATTAACTTTACATTTAATAAATTTCAAATTAAATTTATCTTAATTCTCTATTAGATTTCAGTAGATGCGAAAGCCATCACTGTAAAATAAATTCTTTTGATCAAACAGAAACAGCATGTTATTTAGTAAACGGATCATCTGGATTAGTAGGTTTTAGCTCAGATGGATCTTGTATGGGTATTGATGAATCACCAGCTATAAAGTTTGTTTTAATCTAACCATTCTAATTGTGATAATACTATTATTATTAAAAATAGATGTACAGATAAAACAAATGCTATTTGCTATGATCCTTATACTTAATAATGCAAAAAGACTGTCGATTATGGATCTCCGGGAAATGGGTGTACATTAAATAGGTAATGTTACATGATATCAAACAGCTAATATATTGGCAGAGATAAATATGAATATTAGTGCCTAACGCATTAATAGTAAGCAGTTGGAGGAGTAAGCACATGTTATAGTGATCCTTATAATATATGCTAAGTTAGATCTTCAAATTAATTTTGTGTAATTTATACATAGACAGCTTAATATTTGGGTTATATTGTAGAAAATAAAGAATGTGCATAGTTAGATAATTTAACTTATTCATTTGGTATAACAGCAAGTAATTTTATTGTTATAGATTATATTACTTAATTAACATTTTCTTTTAGATCTTATAAATTTAAGATAAAATTACTGTTAAGATTAAAATGGATTCATAAGACAGATTGAAAGCACCCTCAATGTCGGAATAGATTCTTATAAATACCTTTGCTTAGCAAAAGATTAAAGTACATCAACTCCTATCCTTTAATGCTTTTAAGGGTAACTAATAATTGTTTAATTCTTACAGATTAATGTAATTAATTTATTTTTAACAGATTTTGCATTAATGTCAACAAATGTTAATTGTATGATAATGTATTGATTGGAAGAAATAGTTCTTACTAATGTTTATATGAAGGAGAAGCAGTAAGTGTTGAATGTTCTAAAGATGATATTGTTTGTTATGATCCAGATATAAAAGCTTGCTATTACACAAATGACAATGATCCAAAACAATCAGTAATTTATATAACAAACCTATTTAAAATGCATAGATTTATTTAGCTTTTAAACAAAAAAATAAAACTTTTAAGTATAAATTCAATTGAAAAATAGAATTGTTAGCAATTTAAAAGGAATAGTAGTTTATTAAAAAAATTATTATAAGTTCAGATTCACTTATTAAACCCAGTTTAAAGTTTCAAAGTATAAATTTATTTTTATATTATAGGGTAAGATCTAAAATGAGTAATGTGCTCACAGATATTAGTACTATCCAAGTAAATAGATTATATATATGGTTTACTAATAATTTAACTAATTTATTATTCATAGAAATAGTATTATGTTCAATAAACCATTGTAAAGAAAAGTAAATTCCAAATGATAATAACTCTCCAGAAGGATGTTTCCCATTTGATAAAAGCATTAAAAGAGTAGGAATAGATAAAAATGGATATTGTGTATATCAAGATTTACATACAGCAGTTAGGTATTGATTTAATGTAAAAATGGAAGATAAAGTAATAAAATTAAATATTAAATTATATTAGATGTATGAAAGGATAGTTTTGCCTTGATAATTTGAATGGATTTAGGTGTGTAGCTTTAGTTTATTCAAAAGATTTTGTTAAATTTTCAAGGCAAAAAGTAACAGGATATTGTTTACCTTTTATTGATTCTAAAGAAGAAGGTAATAGAATAGAAACATGTGTTACAGGTACTTGCATTTATACTAACTATGTTACCTTAAAAGACTACTGTTTCCCTGAAGGTACTCTTGCTAGAGGTGATTATATTGTTGGAATTGACATAAATGGATATTGTATCCTATAGGATGAACTAACATCTGTTTGTAATTCTTTAAATTTTTTTGTAAAGATAGTTTAAACTACTTATTAATAACAGAAATTATTTCGTGTCTAGGAATCACTTACTGTATTCTTGATATAGGGTAATTAATTAATACTTTTTATAAAAATAGAATAAATTAAATATTTTATTCTTAATTATAGAGGAGGACAATCTAAATGTTAATTGGTTTAAGAATTTGATTCTAACTACCCTACTCTCATTTATAAGGCGAAGAATATTAATTAATATTGCTAAGATTTAAATATCGGTAACTAATTTTACATCAAATATTCTATCATAATTGGTTTTATCAGAAAATAGTATTGGATGTATGGAAGGGCTGTATTGCTTGAATAAAGGCAATAATAAAAAATGTGAAGCTATGATTTCCGAATCGGAAGTTAATAAAATAGGAAGAGATTTATACACACAAGAATGCCTACCATAAGGATTTCCTTATGCTAGTAAATGCTAGAGAGAGTTTTGCATTGTATAAGGAGTTTGTGTACCTTTGTCTTCTAAATATCCTGGAAAAGAGGTAACGACTCATAAATGCTTAACAGTAAATTCCTCTGGTAATTTTGGTGCTTCTAATTGCTTTACAATTGGGTATGTTTAAAAAATATTCTTTCATTTTTACCAAATTTTAAAGATTTATTTTTAATTTATAAAAAAGGTATTGTTTACTTAGGGAATTGAATGGAAAATTATCTTGTAATAAACTTACCTTTTCAAATAAAAAAGCAATTGGTAAAAAGAATTATAAAATAATTTAAAATCTATTAATAATTATAATAATAAAGGTATTGAAAAAGATACATAGATGTGCTTGTAATAAGGATAAGCAATAGCAGTAATTTTTTTATTAAAAAATAATATTTTTAAAATATCTATATATGATCAGGTTATGTGTGCAATAGGATAACACTGCTTAGATCCCATAACATAAACTTGTATAATAATTGATACTAGTATTGGAATGTGTACTGATAGTAATGGAGTGTGTACCTCAAGTGGAGCTTGTAAAAAATGTAATATCGATCAATGCTTATCACTTAGTCTATAAAACAGTTGCGAGTTTCTAGTTTAATCTTCTACAAAATAATGCACAGACAAATTTGGTAATTAATTTTCTTAAATTAATTCAACATTTTAATAATCAACCATTAAATTGTATTAATTATTAGGATTTTGTGCTAATTTAGATTCACAATCTTGTGTGATTTGTCCAGATAGCTATTGTATGATTAATAATAGTGGTAATTGTGTAACTTCCATAGACTTATTAAAGTTGATTAATGGAAATTCATGCTTTTTATAGAAAAAGGATGAAAGGATTTGTGTTTAAAAGAATATTGATAATCCAGATTCTAATGGAAATATGCTCTGTACCAACAGTTAAAGTTTTTGTTAAAATACTTAAGTAAAAAGTACTGATTGTCTGCTATGCCCAAAGTATTATTCTAATATTGGTACTTAAAAATGTTATAGTTTATAAGAAAAATCAGTTGCTTTACCCAGTTCTGAATAATTATTTTTTGAAATGAAGTTAACTTATGTTAAGGAAGATTGCTATGATTAAACCAATTGCTAGTCTGATATATCAAAAAAGTGTCCAATAGGGTAAAATTCTTTTCATAAATTTTACTTCATTGATTTTCATTATAATAAAGATGTTATTCATGCAATTCAGTTAACTTTTGTACTAAGTGTATAGAAGGGTATTTCTTATTTAAAGAATCCAGTATGAAATAAATATGCCTAAAATGCAGTTAAGATGTATTCTAATATAAAGAAATGGCAACTTATTACAATTAAATACCAACCTATAAATGTTTGGAATGTTCGGCAGAATATGGATAATGGTATTTTCTAAATCTATAATTATAGATCGTGTCATATTATATTATTATAAAATAAGGTAAAAAACTACAGACATTTATAAAACTTGTACAAATTACTAGGTGTTCTATGGCTCAAATAGCTAAATTATGAGTAAAGATCTATCAGCAATTAATTTCATTATTGATACTCTTATGGGAGTAAAAGCTCTAGTTTCTTATAATTCAATATTATGTAAAACCTATTATCAAATTTATTTGTACTTAAATCAAATTTAAATTAGGCCCTTTAGGATGTAAATCATGCATATAAGATTCAAAGATTAAAGCAACTTGCGTAAAATGTGATTTAAATTATTTTTTAAATGATGGAAACTGTGAAAAATGTCCAGATTATTGTGAAGAATGTGAATATGCTTCATTTTAGACTGGGTATGCCTAACTGAAAAGTTAAATTAATTATGATACTAGTTAATAGGATTGGTATAACTTTAAATTGATATGTTTGAAGTGTTAAATATAGTATGTTGTATCATATGACCTATCATCTTGCCAAAAATGCGGAGAAATGTGTGGCATTTGTTAATATGGTATATAAATCGAATAAAATTAATCATTTATTTTTTTTAATTTATTTATAGAAAATGATAGTGCAGTGTTGAATATAAATCAATCTTCTTTAAGAATGATTTCTCTAGAGGAATTTAATGCTAAAAAGTATATTAAAAAATGTACCGAATGTAATTATGGATATTTCTTATCTGAAAATGGTAATAATAGTAATATACTGCTTATCTTCATAAATTAATATTCCAATAAACTCTATCTAAACTATTGAAATTATACTTAAAAATTTAAGCCCCTAATTTATTTATTATTAAGAAGGAGTAGTTATTTATGATGGATGACAGTATAATAATTTTGTTAAATAAAAATAAAATTATTTTTTACAATTTAAATAGGGGAATCATGCATTAAGAATATAAATAATTGTAATCATAGTACTACTGTTGTAAGATATGGCTCATAGGACTATGATATAACTGAATATTTATGGATATTTTTAAATGGAACACCAACTTCTTTTAAATACATTTGCAAATAATGTAAAGAGGATTATAGAATATCAAAAGATGGGAAAGCCTGCCTTAACGCATGCAAATCTTCTGTTTCTTAACTTAAATGTTAAAATTGTTATACTACCTTAACCGATTCTAGTAGATGCTTAGACTGTAATAATGGAATGGTATTAAATACCATCCTCAACCCTCCCAAATGTTAAGATGATCTTTGTAAAGCGAATGTAAATTAGCAATTTAGTTACTTGCATAAATCTATCAATCTATCCAACATTATTTAATATTTATAAATTACTTATTTTCAATCTTTAATTACTTTATAATTATAATTATAATAGAATTATGGATGCAAAGAATGCTTTTTATACTTTGACAATACTTCATAATAATAAATCTATTAATGTACGAAATGCTTAAATTAGAATGCCATTCCTACTGTAAACGGTTGCATTTCTTGCCCAATAGGATGTATTAAATGTTATGAAGGTAAATATTTTACTAATAAAATAATGTATTTTAATTTAAAGAATTATATTTAAAAGGTACAAGAACATTTAATTATACTTCTGAGTTAATTCACAAGAGAAATCAGATGACAATATAATAGAGAATAGATTATAATAATAAAGAAATTAAATATTATTTAATTTGTGAAGAATGTGCTGAAGGATATTATTTTGATTAAGATAATAAATAATGTTAGCTAATTAAATGTGGATAGTATTGCTAAAAATGCATACTTATTAATAATAAACCAAAGTGCATTGTCTGTAATAATGACTCCTTATCATTACTTATTTAAAGCTTGACTTATTTTATTGGAAGATTTTATTTTTAATAAAATAATATCCCTAATTTCTCTAGCATAGTATCATTTACTCCAGAAGGTGATAATTGCTAAGTGTGTCCAATCATGTAAATTTATATTTACTCATAAAATTATCCTTAAAAATAAATTATTATTGCAAATAATCTATTAAAGATTCTTTTTAAAATGAATTTAATAAATTTAATAGGTGTTAAACATGCTTAAATGAGAAAGATTTAAGTAAAAATCCACTTATACTTTATGATTCTTAATGCTTATCATGTAAAGAAACTATAAGTCCAAGTTCTTTAATGACAGATTACAAAATTACTTATGATAAAGAGAGAAGGAAATGTTACTTATGTTAAAATTCTGAGCAAGGATGCTATTTTAAGAAAGAAAGAATAATTTATACTAAATGTTTAGATACAGATAGCTAACAAGGAGATGGTTCTTATTAGAATCCAGTTAATTTTAATAGGCTAAATGAGATAGATATAGATAAACTTATCCTTAATGAATTAGAATATTAATAAGCAATCGTTTATTATAATGAGTTATAAGTCAAAGAGTTACAGGTTACTTTAATATTCTTAGGTGATGAATGTACTGAAAAAAGATCTCAAGTATTCAAAACATCTTTAAAAGATAGTATAAGATCATTAGAAAAAGCTAGTTTAAATATTACATCAATTACTGTTACATCAGATCAGATAATAAAGTTTTACTAGCAAACTACTTTTGTTATCGAAGGATTTGATTAGGTGAAGGTATAGAATGTATTATTTTAATAATAAAGTAATTTAAGCAAGATAGGATTATTCATTAATGATAAAAGTTTATCTTCATTTGAAATTTATAATTGTTAATTCTTATAATTATTCTTGACATCAAATGATGCTAATAAACAATATTTAAACATAAGCTTATCTACTATAGAAAAAGCAAATATATTGTTTTAGAATGTTCAATTCAAAAATATTTACATTAAAAATCATGGCTAATTGATTTAGGTTATGAACTTACTAGAAAATTCTTAGATTGATTTTAAGTTAGAATAAGTATCGCTTATTAATGTAACTTTTAATTCAATCAATTAATATTATTAATTTTGATTCTTTATTTTATTAATTATTACAGGTTGCATTTGCCCAATCAACAATAATATCTTTGAATATGCTGGAAATCAAAATTAATGTGATTAATACAACTTTTTAACATTCAACTTTAAATTCTAAGGCGCTTTTATTTGATATCCAGGCTAATAAAAAAGCTAATTAAGTAATAGAAGTTTTATTTGACAATATTATTTTTACAGAATCCTAATTTTTAGGAGGGTCTTAAATATTAAATTCTAACTTCCTAACTTCATTAATGATAACAAATATAAAATTTAATTAATGCACTTTTTATTCTGAAATCATTGAGTCTTATCCTTTGATAGTGTCAAATACCTATTTAGTAAACGGATTTAATATATCGAAATGCTTGATAAAAAATTAAAGTTTCCTTTAATAGCAAGAAAGTAAATCAATATTAAATACAAGTTCTATATTTTCTGGAATTAATATTTTAGAAAATGAAATTACTACAAGTATTTATATCTTCTTAAAATTCTACACTACATCTAGTAGTGATATAGCTATCGATAAAGTAAGGGTGTTTGGAAACAAAATCTATTCTAATAATTAATAGAGCATAATAGATCTATCAAACTTAAATACAATCAAAATATCAGAAATCTAAATGATTGATAATAACTAATTTTTATTTTTGAAAGTTGTGAACTCAGTAAATATCTACATTTCTAAAGTATTGTAGGATTAAAGTAGCGATTAGGCAATATCTCCAATTATATGCTAATTAAATCAAATATATAACTATATTAGTATATATGATATTACATAATTAAATAGTTATTAAAATAAAAATTCAATTGACATAACTAGCAATCTTTTATCTTTGAATAATCCAAATTATGGAGTTACTAATTAATCAATACTTTAAGGCATTTCCATTGGAAAAATTCAAAGTACTAATACTACTATTGTTGTTAAAAATTCTTATTAATTTTCTGCACCAATATCGATTGTTTCTAAATAAAAAACCATGATAACTATTTTCTAAATTCGGTTTTCTAATATTTAATCCTCATCTCTCATTAATAATGTAATTTAATTTTTAAACTTCTTTAATACATCATAATATTTTATTTTTTTTAATGAGTAAGTTAGTATTTAATTAATTATTTTTTAAAAATGTTTAGATTCCACTTGGACTAATTTCATTAGGATTCTATCTATATGCCCCTCATGCTAAAATTGAATTTAAAGATTCAAATTTTATAGATTTAGATAAAAAGAGCCCATTTCATTGGATCTTAGGTTAAGTACTATCTATTAATTTATATTCCTGTAACTTTACAAATAATATTGGATTGATTTGGGAAACTCGTCCTCTTATCACTACTGTAAAGAAAGGTGGATTTGTAAATATTTTTAGTGAAAATATCAATATTAAAAATTCAAATTTTATAAATGGATTGGCGCTATATGGTGGTGCTTTATATTGGACTACAAAATAAAGAGGGAATATTTTTATTTATAATACTACATTTGAAGGCAATAGCTCTTATAGTAATGATGATTTTGAAGCTGAAGGAGGTGCGCTATTTATCGATGGTTATCAATCAAGTGGCTTTGAAATCAAAGTTTAAGATTCTTTCTTTATATCAAACTTTGCACTCTATAGGGGAGGTGCAATTTAATTCAAAACTTCAATAACCCCAAGAAGTGCTATATTTATAGAAAACACAACTTTTTATAATAATTTTTGCTTAAAGGGTAGTAATATTTAAGTTGATAGTTTGAAGGTAGTAAAAACTATAGTTGTCTTAAAAAAAGTGATATCTTTAAATTAGATTCTTGTTCTGAAAAATAAGATGGCTGTAGCCATTTCATTCTTAAACAATATTGGATAATAAGTGAGACTAAAACTAGATAAATCTTTATTTTCTATAAATAATGCTTATGAAGTGACAATTTAAGACTCCAAATTCAAAATAAAATTAAGTAATACAAAAGAAAAATAAATAGCTACATTGGATAATTTAATTTTCTAAAAGATTTTCAACATCGCTAATGTTTATACTTTTACAGATTTCAATAATTTCTATGAAGAGAGTGTATTTTAGTATAATTTAATCTCAATAAAATCAGTGATTCATTTATTTAGCTACAATATCACTATTTAGAATAATTAAAATATCTATGAAATTTTAACAAAAAGTAATTCTAGTGATTAAGTTTAAAATATTGTTAACTATGAGGTTATCTATACAAAATTTCTTAAATTAAATTCTTTTAATAATTAATGTCAGCTGTGTAATCAAGGAATAATTAAAATAGATTCTCTTTAATTAAAAATATAAGACTCTAATTTTTAAAATAACATAGCTAACTGTGGTTCAGGATTATACATCACGTAGCTAGAAACTGAAGTTATAGATACATATATTCCCTCTTTAAAAGCTGCTAGTGATAGAATTATCTATAATTCCTAATTTAAAAACAATTTAGCTCTCGTTAATGGTGGAGCCATCTATGTTTAATAATCTTCTATTTTAATATAATCAACATTTTTATATAAAAATAAAGCATATGATTAAGGTGGTTCAATCTATTTAGAAAATTCATCCTAGTAAATACTTCATAATGTAATTAACTTAATAAATTCTACTTTGGTCGAGAATAAAGCAAATTATGGAGGTGTAATTGGATCGAATACTGGTTAATCTATTAATAAATTAAGTAATAACACTTTTGTGTAAAATATTGCTATAAAATATGGAAAGAATGTAAATGTATCACCCAGTAAAATTAATGTATATGTGAATGGAATAAAGAGATCTACACCAAGTAATGATTTAAATATATTTGATCACTAAGGAGGATATTTCAAAGTAAGAATTAAAATAATATTTTTAAAAGCTGTTACACTAAGAGTTTATTATTAGCATAATTATTTAATTTAATCTGATTTCATTATTTATTTATAAATATTTAGGATGACATAACATTTAGATTATCAAATAATTTAGAGGAGGAAATTATTGATTTACCTTCAGACTTAAAATTAAAAATACGTATTCTGAATGGTTATGGTTATTTAAAATCTTCCTTCATTTCTCATAAAAAAGGAATATTTAATGTAACAAAATAAATTGAAGTATATGGCTTAATGGATAAATAACTTTAATTAGAAGTTTCTTGCGATTTAATCTAAACTGCTTTATATGATAATTAAGAATAAGTCATATTATACGATTAAAACTATACTTTTCTTATAAATGTTCTATTATCATCTGCTTGTCCAGTAGGAAAAATATAAAAAAAAATATATGCTTATTATGATTATTGCTCTGAGTGTAAAGAATCTTCATACAGCTTTTATGCATCCAATACTTGTTAAAAATGTCCAAATTCAGACATCTATTGTATTGGTAATTAGATGCTTTTATCTTCAAAGTATTGGAGAGTTAACCAATTATCATCATAAATCTATGATTGTAAAAACTGTGTAGGTGATTCTAAATTGAACTAAAAAATGTATTTATTAAAGAAATAAAAGTAAATAGTCTTCACTGATCAGAATTATTACTGTGCTGAAGGTAAGAAACTCTATTTTATTTTAACATTTTTAATTAAAATTAAGAGTATTTGTTAAATATTTTTAATAAATTATAAATTTTCTTTAAAATCAATTTGAATTATTTATTACCATTTAAGATATTTTATTTTAAATTTCTAATCTTTACTAATGAAAGAGTTATTAATAGTTTATTAATTTAAAAACTAGGATTTATAGGTGCACTTTGTGAAGATTGTGATAGAAGTGGAAAGTATTGGGGATAAAGATATTTTATGAATTTGAAGGAAAAATGTCAAAGGTAATATTTTTTGATATTGATTTTAATGTTTATTAAAAATAATACTGTAATTAAAAACTAGATGTGATGAAATATAGCTACTCGAAATTATTTATCCCATTTCTGTGGTGATTCTTATAGTATTTGTTCTTCTATATCTTTCCTCTAATTACAAAGAATAAACATAAAAAAATCTGCTATATAAAATATTACTTGTTATCTTATCAAAACCATTCTAATTTAAAGAACATAATAAATCAAGGATCATCAAATTCTTTTTAAACCAATCATCAATCATAGGATTAATTTTAAGCTATGAAACCTTTATACCAAGTTTTGTATAGAATGTTTTCATTGATATTGGTAACCTATATGGCTTTTATATGAGAGTAGCAGAATGTTTTTTGGAAAAGATACAGTAGGCTGATATAATTATAAAGAATTTCATACTTTTTACATTAGTGTGGATCTTAGTGTATATATGCTTTATATTGATTTGTCTAATAAAAAGATTTGTTTTCAATTAGAAATATTGGGTAGAGCAGATAGTAGTTGGTACCTATATATTTATTTATTTTTCTTAGACAGCCATCCTAATTAAATTATTCAGATCAGTAAACTTTCCCTTTTAATAAAAATTTTTAAGATGATAAATTTTTATTATTTTACAAGAAATTTAATTATTTAATTAGGTTTAATAATATTTTTTATTTTATAAAATTAGATTAAATGCTAAGGGTTTGATAATGTCTACTTTGTTACTGATTTCTTATCTCATTATTGCAATTCTACTCATAAATAACTTTCTTAATAATTACTTATTCCTATGTTCTTAGCTATATTACTTCTTCCTCAAATAATAATATGTATTAAACTCTATTAGAAACGTTACTACCTTGATTAGTATTCCAATTAAATTCTCTACGGTTTCTTCATTTCAGATTATAGCTCATAATTTTACTTCTGGGATACAATTAAACTAATTTAAAAAATCATATTAGCAATAATCTACTCATCATAATATTAATTAGATTAGTTGTAAACTGTTTTATCAGTCATTACTGCATTAACCTATAGTCTTATCGTATTCATTTGTAAATAATTTAAAATATATTTATTTATTAATTTCCCAATCTTTTCTATTAAAAATATAGGCCAACCATACAAAAAACATTACTTGAATTAAATAGAATTTAAGATATCTAATCTAACAGCAATATCTTTTAGTTTAAATTCTTTATCTTTGAAATCTAATAATGAATGGCAAAAGTATATTATAGCTGTAATTAATGTTTTTTTAATTACTAGAATGCTCTATTTTAAATTCATCAAAATTAACTTTAATTTAAAATCTTAATTTATACTTATTATTGAATTTTTTGAGAAAAAATTCTATCTATGCTCTATCATGATTAATAAGTTGGGACTCAATAAATTGTCTAAAAGAAAATAAAATTCTTTAAATAAATGGTAGAAAATAAAAGAAGCTTTGTTAACTATCTAACTAAAGAAGAACCAAGGTAGCCATACTATTATTAGTGAGTTAAATTTTTTATTTATAAAAGAATGCTTTAACAAGTAAAAAAAAAAAATAACCCTCATTACTCAAATATGAAATGAGATTTATAATATTTTTAATTAGTAATTTTATGTTTTATTGGAATTTTCATACATAATAATACTTATTTAAGATGAAGTTGTAAAATTAAAATATTTATATTTTTATATAAAGAGTAATTAAAGATTAATGCTATACTAAAATCACTTTTTTGGTTGAAATTAAAACCTGAATTGATAATTTATTTGTAAAAAACTTAATTTTAATTTAAAAAATTGAATTATAATCACAATTATACATATCTATTCAATTTAAATTTTTTTTAATTTCAAAAATACTTTATAATCTAAAATTAAATTTACGATATAAATCTATTTACCTACTTATTTGATGTAAACCATATTATTTTAAGCAGTTAAAATGGCTGGATAAAAAATCCAATTTACAAATCACATAAATGCTACTTATATATCATATAAGCATAATTTTCCTAAAATAAAAGATCTTTAAATAAACCATGCCTCTCTCCTCTGTATTGTAAATATTTATTAAGCTTCCTAAGAGCAAATTGTACTTATATAAGAAATCTGTTATATTTATCTTCTTTAAAATAAATATTTTTATAAACTTATCTAGATGAATGGTAATAAAAGAAAGCTTATGGAATTTCAAAGAATGTAATAATTGAATTAATATAATTTTAAAATATGTTAATGTTGTTAGGCATAAGATAATATGTTATATAATACATAATCTACTTTATAAATGAAGAATTAATTTGGTTTAATTTTTAAAATAATTTTTTATTTATTTTTTAATATGCACTTATCAAAATCTAATTAAGTTAGTTTTCATCAAAACATAAGGCTATTTATTATATCTTATGGTTATAAATTCTAAGATACTTGCTGCTTATTAGTCATTCGATTTATGTAAAATTTCTAATGTTTTTTTTCCTATTTAATCAATGATAACAATATTTTTCTTACAATTCAATATCATAAGGTGATAACTTAATAATTTAATTTTTTCATTTTTAAATTCTTTTTTCAATCATCAAAGTGTTCTTGATAAGGATTACCTCCAATATTTAATGAACCTTTATCCTTATTAAAATATTCTTCTAGGAATTAAAGGTTATTATAAATAGTTATTTTATCATAGTGAGAGGTTTTGGTATGGAAGAATTAAATTTTTAAAAGAGCTTCAAAACATAGGTCCAAACTATGTTCAAAATAAGCACCTCTGGTCATAAAATAAAGAACTGACATGTTATTAATGGAAGTTACCAATTCAATACGAATATCTTTATAATATTCATTTCTCACATCAAAGGATTCGTAAAGATACTATTCTGCTTTTTTTATTATATTCAAATACAAATAACACAACCCGATATTATTAAAGCAGGTTGCTAGTTAAATTTTGGTTTCTTTATTTTACTTAAGATTGATGTTATTGCCTTATTATTCTCTTAAAAAATTTTTTTTTGCTTCTAAAGCATTTTCAAAGCATTTTAATGCTTCATAATATCTTTTGAGCTGAAAATATGAGTAGCCCAACCAATTCTAGCTATTTGAAATATTTTCAAGGTCATTAAGTGAAATTAAATTATAACTTCTTTAAGCCATTAAGAGTGCTGAGGAGCCATCATTTTGTGCACAATAACAATATGCAAGAAGAGATAAGCAATTGACTATTTGATCTTTTTTTTGATCAGGAAGAGACTCTCTGAGAGATAACGCTTTTTATAGGAAAATAATAGCTGGCTTTAGTTACCCAACTTTGTAAAATATGCGTCCTATTCTTTACAATGATTCATCTATTCCTTTCTATTCGCTAGAAAAAATCTTGTCCAAATACTCCTTATATTATTCGATGCCTGTTTATAAGTCGAAGAAGTTTACCAATGTATTTACCTCCTATTAACTAATTGTAGGCTAGTTGCCTTTTAGAGTTATCAATTCTAGGATGGCATAATTAAGATGAGAAAGTGATTTTGATTAGAATTTCTATTCATTTTTAGATATTACTTCCTTGCTAGTAAAATACTCCAAGCCAGTTCCTTCACTACTAATCCAAACTTTCTCTGTAACTCTGCCCAACAGCTGATAATCTTCTTCGCTTTTGAAAATGGGTTGATTTAGGATTGTAATTAATTTTTATCTAAAGTTCGCATAAAAGAGAGGATATTGCTTGATATCTACTACCATGCAAAAATTAACTGGTAGTACTTCGCATCTCATTCTTTTATATTTATTACTAACAAGCATGTTTGTTTAAATAAAGGAATCAATTGAATCTATCAAAGATTGAGTCCTGCTATTTTCATCTTTAGAGATTAACTTTAGTGTTTTAGATAAGACCAAACCAAGAGAATACACATCAGAAGAATAGGATATTTCAGAATCATCTTCCAGTTATTCTGGTGAGCACCAATTGGGTGTCCGCTAATTGCTATTTTAAAAAGATATTTTCTACAAATATAGGATGGAGGAAATTCCAAAATCACAATAAACATAATCTCCATTTTCTTTGATGAGAATATTCGATTGCTTGATATCCAAATGGCAGATAAAATGATTTTTCATCTCAATTAGTCCTTGAAATAAGTCAAAAATCATCTTAAGTATCTCTTCGCTTGTATAATAAGCTTTCATTTGTTAGCGATCTTTGTTATCTATAAAAAGACTGCTCTTGCAGTACTCCATTACAATGACTGTTGTTTATATCTCAGGAATAATTAGTAAATCATAATATTTCACAATATGGGAGCAGCCATTTATATTTTTTACCTTCTGATACTCTTCTTTAACAATTTCTAACTCATCTTCCTAATAATACTTCTATGCTTTAAAAATCAACTTATTTGCTGGCTTATTCTCTAAATGCCCAATAAAAACAGCGGCAAAACCTCCAGAATTTAGGAATTCTTTGAGTATATATTATTTTTTTGATAGGAAATCTATTAACTTCTCATACTACAAATTATGCATTTACTAACTAACTTGAGTGATCAACTTAATTGACTTACTTTACTCAGCTTCGCTACTTGTATTTATCATCACTATGGTTTTATTTCTTTTATTTTTTCGTATTGTATTGTATTGTATTGAGAAGGATCTATTATCTCTCCAGTTTACACATCTTAAATGTAATTAAATACATTAGTATTATCTCCTTCAAAGCAGTAGAGATCTTCATCGCCATCTTTACCATCGTCTTCGTCGCCGATATTAAATATTTATTTTGTATCCATTTATAATTACAGAAGGAAAATAAGCTTAAATGATATTTTTTGTTTGGTTGATTAGTAATAATTATCTAAATATGCTTATTTTTTAATAAAAATATTATAGAGAATAATTGGTATTAAAATTAATTAGAGTTGAGAATGAAAGAAGGGTAAGAAATTTTAATAACGCATATTCTAATAATTAGAGAAAAAATTTTATTTGATTGTTTTCAAACTATATCTCTATCAAACACTATCCAATACAACTACACATCTTTGCATAGTAATTGAAAGTTAGTAGATGATCTTATCTTTATTTTTGGAAATTTATTTTAAAGTGGTTAGCTCTAAGGATTAAAGAGGAGTGTATGTTAATTATACATATAGTAAACAGGAATAAATTAGAAAATTATTAATTCATTTGATCGTTTTGCAATTTAATTTAATTTAATTTAATTTAAGCTAAAAGGTTGTTTTTTGCGTTTTGGAAAAACTATAATTTAACTAGCTGCTACTATGAATGAACTCGTTTTAAGTTAGCTCCTATCTCAATTGAAAACTACTCATATGAACTAAACATCCATGTAATCTTGATAAATATAGTCAGTAATAAAGGTATAAAACTAATGTAGCTGTTTGATCTATGTAAGAACTGTTGAATTTTTTAGGTTCATAATTTTTGAAAGAAAATAAAAAACTTTTTATTTTTCAAATGAATGGAAAAAAATATCATTTTAATATGACCAATAAACAATTCTACAGTCACATAAGAAAAGCTGAGATAGAGAATGAAACAGCGTACCCTAACACCAAAGAATTATTAATTTGATATTTTGTAATATTCTTTTAGAGAAATAATCGTTTTTGGTGTTGGATCATACTCTAATATACTTGAATAAAAGAATAAATCTATCCATTCAAAGCAGAATCAATCAGTTTGGATCTGAAAAAATAATCAAATCAAATTAAAAAAGATGTATCTATCTACCACCATTAAAACTACAACTAATCAAAGATTCCATATATTCTTTAATCTAAAAGTATTATCAATCAAATAATTTTATGAACAATTTACCTAACTCTTCTAATTGCTTGCAGGACTTTTAGAAGAAAGAATAATCAATCAAATAATTAAGGGTGTAGGATAAAAAATGATATATTAATGATGATATTTTTAACAAAAGCAACAACAGCAATATCAACGGTAAGGGCATCATATTTATAAGTAACTAATAGAAGTAGAGTATGATGAAGTAAGATATTGATGATTTGATTAAAAAGTTAGATGTGAACTAAAATACATAAATTATTTCGATATCTCATTTTATTAAAAAAAGAATAAAAAGAAAATTTTAATAATCATTTCTATTTCACTTTTATGGATTCATTACGGATAGAGTTTTATCTAATCTAGTGATTACAAAGTATGTAAAAATTTAAATATAGTATCTTAAATAAAAGTAAGTATTAGATCAAGAAAAAAGTAATTCAAATTAAATAGAATTGTATAAAAATTAAAGTTCCTCAAAAGTTTTAGAATGTAACCATTATTAATATTTCATCATATGATTTTTATTTCCTACAAACATAAAGCAAGTATATGATTCATTTTCAAAAAATTTTAACACTTTTCTTATTTTTATTATTAAGTATTTACAATTTTAATCTTAATTAATATTTTCTAATTATTATACAAATTATTATTAATTATTATTAAGATTTTAAAATCTATACATTTTCAACTTCAATAAAGAGTATGTGAAAAAGATATGTTCTATTTCTAATTGCAAATAGTAAGATTATATTAATTAGATTTGTAAGGAATGTGTGGAAGGCTATAATCAGTGTTGTTATTCATTGACTTTTTTTCAAAAAATTTAATCATGATCAAATTTTGTTCGTGATTAATTCTAAATAAAAATGAATATATTTTATTCAGGAATAACTCCAAAGCAAATTTCTAAATAAATTTTTGGTTATTTTGTTAAAGAAAACATTCTGTTTAATTATTTTGATAATTATACAAATAAATAGCAACAAATAAAAATAATTATCATTTTAAATATAATTTTTATCTTTTATAAATGCTTATTAGTTAATCTTAATTTAAAATTTTATGATTAAGGTTAGTATTTAAAAAAATTAATTATATATTAAAAATATTTTTTGTGATTCGATAATTTCCGAGTTGACTCGAGTTATTTATACATTTATTTTATTCCTATAAATTATTTGATTGTTTCTAAATACATATTAAAGATATACTAGCTAAAAATGTAAAGTATTTAAAGTTTGCTTAGATTTCATAATTTGGTTTATGATTTAAATAAATTTGAAATCTATAAATTAACTTAAAAACTAACCTAAATTTAGAAAATAAAGTAATATATTAATTAATTAATAATAATAAAAATAAACTATCATATAATAACCAATTGTATAATATGAATAACCTTAACAGTAATTAGAATAAGCAGATATAATTAGTAATATGAATAATGATACTAATGCTAAAAATATGATTGGAAAGATAAGAAATTTAATTAATTATTTTAAGAATGAAACACGATTCTCAATATTCTTTAATAAAAACAATACAGATATTTAGCAAGGTAAGAATCTGATTAAAAGTAATTTTTATAAAAAATTTAAAAATAAAAAAGGAAAAATTATCTGAAGAGTGGAGGAAAATTAAATAAAAACTTAATTTTTTATAAAGAATCAATTATTTAAAAAATATATAAAGTTTAATATATTTTTATTTCTTATATTCAACAACTACAATGGCCTGAAAGTGTTCACTTCTAAGGAGTAGCAGTTTTATAAGTGTACTCATTAATATAAGTGCTACTACTTTTTATTTTTTTCTGGTCATTAGTACTTCTGGGAGTACCAGGTTGGATTGGTGAAAGGACATTAGATCCATCTGCTGATTTTATTAATCCGTTTTGATTGAGATAAAATAGTTCTGATTGTAAGGCGATTCTCTTAATATCATTTCTACTACAAGCTACACTTAGGTTGAAATCATCAATGTTATGATTTTTATGATTATTAAATCCATATATCACATCATTACCAGGATTATCAGCTGCACTCTTAGTGTTGCTAAGATGGTATACAATAACTCGACTTAGTGCTTCAGTTATTGTTTTGGAGTCGTTTATTATATCTCTAAAACCATCGTGGTAAATTTTTTGAGATTGTGTGCTATTTTTAAATTTGACGGCACCAGAATGACCTGCACTATCCTCAAGGTTATTCTCATTCGTATGTTTGAAGACGACAGAACTAGTAGAAACTCTAAGACAATATTGTAAATCAAGCCAATTATACTATTTTCCTTAAAATTCCATTGTGGGTGAGACTCCTTCTACTAATCCACAACTTCTATCATAAAGAATTTTAAGAGTATTATTTGGTAGAAGTTCGTGATATCCTCCATATCCTGTTTTACCAGCTATGCGAGGATTAATTTTATCTTTATTTTATTCCCAATACTTTTCTGCTTACTATTTCAATTCCTCTAATGTTTTTTTACTTTCTCCTTTTTCGATTAATTACTTCTCCTTTTCAAATTATTTTGATATATCAATAACATTTTTAATAGCAATACTTTTTTAATAATGCGCCTCGAAGAAGTTATTAGAGGATTCAGATGAAATGAATTTCTATTAAACTCCACCAACTACACCTATTTCATGAGATCTTTCTAAAAATAAATTTTTGAGTTAAGAGCTTTTTTAACTATGCTTGCAGAGAGAATCGATAAAATTTTATCTTATATCTTAGTCAGTTAAATGGTTACGTGCTATTTTATCTGCCTCTTCAACTGACATTCCTTAACTCTTTAATTCTTCAAATTTTTGAACATAAAGAATAGATTCAATACCACAAGCATTCCCACGATTTGTAAGTCCTTCTACTTCAATATATTTTCCATCTTCATCCCTTATTATAGGCTTATAATGCCCTGTATTTTCTGAATCTCCTTGTATATGTTTCATATAAATTGGTGTGTTTTCATTTTCTTAACCAATTATTATTTAATCTCCATTAGATTTTTCTAAGATAATAGGACGATTAATAAAATTGGAAGTTAATTCTAAATCAGTTATATTAAATTACTTTCCTTAATTCAATGCTTTTAAATAGTTTAAATAATTTGGTCTGGAGAGAGATGGAGGATTACCAGGTATTATCCATATTCCTTTTGATCCAAATTTATCTCTAATAATATTTCGGTCTTATTCTGAGTCCAAATTCAATTCTATTTTTTTACCGTCAACAAATACTATTAGTTTTCCTGATTCTAAGTTATCTAAATCAGTTTCAAGAATTGGAGAGATAACATTTAATGAATTTAAATCTTTTTAAATCAATTCTTTAACTAATTCTAATTCTAAACCTTTTTCTTATTGATTATTTTTGTAGCGGCTTTCATACTCTCCTTATGCTAAGGCTCTTTTTTTCAAATGATTAAAATCTTCAAAAAATTATTTTTCTAATTTTTACGTAATAGGCTTTAATGCATAATCTATCATTTTATTGAAAGAAGGATTAACTAAACCACATTCTACTTTATTTCTAACATTGGCAAAAGTTCTATCATTTATTATTTACACACATTAGTTTAATTCTTATGTTTACCCAAGTTTGTGTTGTACATTTATTTATTAATCTGGGTACACCATCATATTTTGCTAAACTTTAATAGGTTTTGTTTGAGTATTTGATTAAGTGTATTTGTTTTTAACTTGTTCTATTATTTTTTATGATTCGCTGACCTCTTATTTTGCATTTTACTCTCTACTTTTTTATAGGATTTATCTCTTAGTATTTACTTTTGCATTTATTAGCTTTAATATTTCAGTACTAACTGTAACAATTTCATAAACAGCATTGCCATATTTTACAAATTGCATCAATTTATGGATACAGTTTAGTATATTTGAAATAATTGTGCTCTAATTGTTACCTAATAGCTATCCGTCAGTCATTTTTAATCCTGAAAACTAAATATTTTCCTACGCTAGGCCTATTTGTTCAGCTAAAGACCCTCCTATTTATCCTATCAAACTAGTAATTTTATTACTCAAGCTCTCATTTAATTCTTACTCAGATTCAGAAATAAATCCTTCTAAAATAGAATTTATACTTTCATTTTCATGATACTCAGCTATCTCTTCTTGTAGCTCCTATAGACTTTCTTTTAGTAGCGTTATTTAATTTACATATAATGGATTAGACTAAATAAGTTTCTATATGAAGTCTTTAAACTCTTGAAATATAAGAGTAGTTGTCAGATTTCCTATTTTATCAATAGCCATTGATTATAGTGCTTTTACAGTAGACTTCCCAACTTCTCCTATGATTTTTTTGAATACTGACCCACCTATAGATTTGGCTCCTACAGTTTAACCTTACCTCAAGACTACCCCTTAAAATTACTAAGCACCTAATTTTGCTACTTATGCTCCTCTTGAAAGATAAGCTCCAATACCAACACTTGCAATGGTTATTAAAACACTCAACTTTTTATGGTCCCAATAAGTCCTACCTGAAATGTTTCCTATATTCTATATTCCATATATAATATCTCCAGCCCCTTCTGAAATAAGCCCACTTCCTAAATGATATGCAAAAGGTCCAAGAATTCCTGAACTATATACCATTATTAAGGTCCCTGCTGTAATTTATATGATTCCAAAAGTTGCTACTGCAAATATTTTCCAAGACCAAGGGCTATGATATTCTTTAAAAGATAGAACTAGATCTTTCTGTAACAGGCCATACTCTTAAACTTCTTTTGGAGTGGTACCACCTCTAAAATAGTCTTCAATATTCTTACAATCAACCATTGTCTATTCTATTCTTTTTAATGGCCCAATTGTATTTAAAATTGTTTCCCCAATAATCTTACTTAAATTTTCAAATTCCTTCTCACTAATTTTTTTAATGAACTTTTCAATTTTATTAACCAACTAATCGTATTACATTTCTTTACCATCTAGTATTTTATTTAAATTTCTATTATTTGGTTGTTTTTGCACTTCTGAACATATAAGCATGAGTGTTGTTGAAGAAATAGAATTCTCATTTAACTCTTTTTAAAATTCCTTTGCTAATTCTTACTCATTAAATAATTTCCCTTCTTTTATTCTCAAATCAATTACTTTTTATACTTACTCTTTAGCAATCTTTTCTATGCTTTCCTTAATTGAATCAACTTTCTAAGGATATCTGCTTAAAGGATATCTAAATTATTTTCCTTTTATTGCTTTTACAGATTTTAGATCCAATAATAATTCTTATATAGGCTGAAAATCTATATCTTCTTTAGTAAATATTCTTTGATAAAATAATTACTGAACTATCTCTTCGATCTTAGCTATTTCCTGAATATCCCTTGAGTTTCCTTCTTGAAATTTCATCTTCATTAATAAAGTCTGAGTAATATTTTAGGCAAATAATGCATTTTTTAGTATTTAAAATGTAGTGTCTAATTCATCTTCTATTAAAGTTGCTTTTAATATGTTCCCAATTTCTTTTTTTTCTATCTTTTAGTTTAATTTCCCTTTTAGAAATTTAGTAAGTTTTTCTTTATTTTTTTTTAACTGTAAAAAATTATCAAAGTCAAAATTGTCAATTGCCTCATCTTTGGTGCCTTCTCTGAATATTATTTCTTCTTAATATTAACTAATTAAGTTCAAAGTGATTTCATTAAATGTAAATTTCTCACATACACTATCAAGGAACTCTTGTTCTAAAAATAGTTCTAAAATTACTTTGGGATTGCATTCTTTCTTATCTATATTAGTATTGGTTTTAGATATATTGCTAATTTTCGATTCAACCAGTTTATTAAAATCTTCTAAACTTAAATATGTTATATTTGGCTTGTTGCTAAGACTTAGTTTACTTATTAACATATCTCTAATTTCTACTCCTATGCCTTTAAAAATTTAGCTTTCCCAAAAAGTATTATTATCTTTTAATGATTAGTAATTATCACCCAATCTCAAACAAGTAACATTCCTCAATACATTATTTTCTTCTAATAATTACCAAACTTTTTCTTTTGTTAAGCAATTTTTAAATTGGAGAACTTCTTGGCGAGAGCTTATTTTCATTATTGTTTCATTCTCAATAGATTCCAAGAATCTATTCTTAACGTATCTAAAAGGATGAGGAAAATTAATAAATCTATAATTAGATTCAATTCTATCGAATAAATACATTTCTCTAGTATATTCTATACCTGCTTTATCGAGCTAACTTTTGTTTTCTTTTGTCAAACTGAATGCTTGATTAATATTTTATTTAGATTTATAGTCTTCCTTCTATATTCTTGCTATGTTAAACACTTCATTTCCTAATATCTTTTTTACCTTTTCTATTTCAGCATTTACATGATAATATACTTTAACTTTTTTACTCAACCTGGTCGATTTAATATGGTCACTTAAACTTTAATCCTCAATTATTTTTTCGTAAATATTTTTAGCTTCATCTTCAGTCACTATCGTACCAAGAAGTGACTATCCTAATTCTAATACATTTAACTCTTAGCTTAGGGATTTCTGAGCTGCATTCAAATGAATTTGCAGAATAGTGATTTCATTAGCATTGCTTTAACTAAAATGATCAACTGAAGAGCCTATACCTACATTTCTCTTCTCTTTACTTATATTACATAATACTAAACTTCTCATTTATATTCCTTAAATTTCTTATTAGAATAGCTCTATTGCTTTTTTTAATAATTCTATACCTTCTTTCTTCTCTTCATAGTTAATAACTCTATTATGCTTATTAAAAATTTCTGTCAAAGAATTATCATTGGAAGGGCGAAATATTGCAATTGCTTTGTAATAATAAGCAAAGGCAGAATATTTCTTTCCAAATTCTTCAATCAAATTATCACAGTTCTACTGTGCTTCTCTGAAGTTTCCCTCACCAATATTGTACTTTGCAAGTTTTATCAACTCTCCAGGCTCATCGATAAATCCATCTAAACAGTTTTTGGATCTCATCATTTTATATTTCATTTCTTTGGCAAACTATTCATACTCTTCAAATATTTTTTCTCTACCTTTCTCTACAGTCTGATAGATTTCATTAATCTCTTTACCCATTTTATCAAGCCAAAGAGCCCATTTATTGTGCAGAGACTTCTTTTGTAATTCTTTGTAAACTACATCTTTATTTTCTAAATAGTGATTACTTTCTTCTGATAATTTGCTAAATCTCTTAAATAATTCTCTCTCTAACTCTACTCTTGGAATCATCTTCACTCTAATGTCTAGTAATCTTTCTTCTTCTTGTAGATCTCTTTCTGCAATTAATTCATCCAAGCTAAAACCTCTTGAATCATATGCTATCATTCTTCCACTCCCACGCTCGCCTTTACGACCACTTCTGCCAAATGCTTGATTCTCTACTCTTATATTATCTGGAACATAGCCAACTATCACATGCAATCCTCCATTTCTTTCTAGTAAATCACTTATCTTGAAGTCAGTTCCTCTTCCTGCTACATTTGTTGCAACTATTATATCACCAGGCCTTACTTGATTTATTTCTTATGGATTACTTCTTCCTCCTTTTTCTACTTTTCTTAGGCCATCTATTTTTCCTTTGTATTCATAAAGGTATTCATGTCTGGCGGCCAATTCCTTAATTATATCATCCACATCCTTTTTATTTGAACAAATTATTAGCACTGCTCTTCCTCCCTGTACTCTCTTTCCTTCACCGAGAATATCCACAATATTTTCTAAATTTAGTTACTCTTCTTTCTATTAAATCTTCAGGATATTTATTTTTTCATTTACTTCTTTAATATCTTCCTAATTTTTTATTATTAGACCTTTATCACATTCTTTGTTTTCACCTATAATTTTTTCCAATCTTTCTTCTAAATATTTCCTTTCTTTCTCCAGTATTTCTATTTTCTTATTAAGATCTTATATTCTTTTGGATGTGTCATTTTTGATACTTGATGCTTATTTTGTTTCTTAAACATTTAATACCCTATTTTGATTAACTAGTGAATCTACCTCCTATTTGATACTTTACAACCACTCTACACGATTCTACACAATCAATCCTTCCTCTCGTATATTTAGCTCTTTCTTAAATCTTGGTAACTAAAAAAAGTCTAGACAATATGACTTTTTAAGCAAATCTCGTTCAATACCAGCACCTAATGTTCCTGTCATGCCATATATATCGCCACCATATTCTTTAAAATAAATGTAATTTGACATGAAAATAGCTTTTAGACTTTCTTCTGTGAGTTTATTTGTATGCTTGAGTTGTATGAATTGCTGCAATCCCTCACTCCATTGTGTATTTATTTATTCAACACCAGTTTGTAAATCATTTATAACAGCTTCTCCTATGTTTTTTCCTCTACGTAATATGCTATATTAATGGCCTTCTTCCATTTAGGTTTTAGCCATATATGCATTGTTAATCCATGCTTTCATTCTTCTGTCTACAAAATCATTCAAGTGCTTAGGAAAAGACAATACATTGTTTTCAATTAAATCTATTATGTATCGTTTTATTTCTTTAACATTTTTTTCTGTATATTCATCTGTACCTTCGAGATTTACTGCTTACCAAATATAAATTAAAATATCTTTTAAGTATCGTAGATCCGCTATCGGATGAGATATGTATAATGTATTACACATATTATCTATACACATGCTATCTACCTCATCTATAATTAAGCATGTACCTAATTAACTTCTTATTTCTTTCCCATAGTATTTTGTGAGCAAAATATCTCTCTAAAAATGACCTATCTCTCCATATATTATATCATTACATTCATATCTTTCTTTCCTGAGTTTTTCATCATTGTTTGCAAATTGATCACAATTATTGCTTACTTTTAAGTCAAATAAGCCAAAGATAATTTCACTTTCCTTTGCATCTCTTTCTGCTAGTACTTCAGAGCTAGTTAAAATATCAACAGTTCCTCCTCCACTAATTAATATCCTTACAATTGCAGTTACAATTGTAATCAACGATTTTCCTTCTCCAGTTGATATATCTGCCAATCTTCCTGAGAATGAATTAATCATGCTGTCGATAAATAGGAAAATTGCAATTTTTTGTGTATTTCTTAAATCAAATTTATTGGTCAATATAACTGCTCTAGATATCACTGCCATTAATTCTAATATTCCATTACCTGCAATTCCCCTGCCTTCTTTATCATCTTTTTTTAATTTTCTATAAATTCTGGCCCATAACAGAATATCATCAGGTGAATACTCACTAATATTTGTATTTAATTGATGACTATTATCATTACCTACTTACACTACAGTAGCTTTATTATTGTAAATAGAATCTACATTATTTGGATCAATCTTTTAAAGGCATTATTCTATTAGTGATAGTCCTTTTTCGCTCTAGTCGATTAAGTGTTTAATACTATGATTTATTTCTCCTACTCCCTCGAGCCTTTTCATATAGGATACTAACTAGGCTGCATTCAATTCTTTCTTTTTAAGCTCATTATCATACTTTTCTATGGTCTTTATGGAAAACTCATTATTTCCCTCACGAATCTTATTGAGTAATTCAATACTGAGTTCCCATATGTTCTTTTTAAATTTTTCTACTATATACTTTACTTCGAAATCGCTTAGATTCTACTCCTTGATGATGTTTATTAGCCCATTAGTTAATTTAACTCCTTTAATTTTCTCTATAAACAGTATATCATCTATAAGCTTTTTATCCTTCCTATCTAAAACTATTTTAATTTTCTCCTATCTAAGAATCCTATCCCACTTTAATACCCTTGTTGTTATTATTAAATCAAATATTTTCTTATTTGAAGGCACTTCTACCAATAAAGAAAGATGTATTATATCTTTAAGCAGAGCCATTTCGCTTTACTCATATTCAACTCTTGCCTCTAGTTCTTTTGCTATCTCAGAGATCAATAAACTAATATAATCGAATTCATTTTTATCTGTAAAATTATTAATTTCTTCCAATATTTTATTATAAGTCTCTCTGCTCTCATCCTTACAATCCTTACTGGGTATTTTACTCAGTACTTTTGCTAGAACTCCTAACATGATTTGCTTTTGATTCTTACTCTCATCTATTATTCTAATCAATTAACTTATGTCTTCAAATAATTTACTATATTTTAACACTTCAATTATTACTTTTAATTGGATAGAATCTGATTTCTTTTTTTTTCTTATAATTTCTAACAAAAGTACCCATTCAGTTTTATTTATTATTAACTCCTTACTTGCAAATAAATGATTTTTAAACGTGGATATTTGCTCTAGGATATTCAGCTTTTTATTTAATTATAATTGCATATCCTCATCAGTTAATTTTAATTTCTCTTAATCGATAACCTACTTTACTGCTGTTTTACTATCATCAAAATATGTTGACTCTACAAACTTTTCTATTTCTTTATTTAATCCTTAAATTATTGGATTACTTTAGATTTCTTTCACTTCATTTTGCAGAATTTCAATACTCACTATTTCAATATAGAGATTTTCGAATATATCTTGCCATACCTAGACCGGTTACTATTTAATATTTTAGATAATTAACCTATTATCCAAAAATTTTGCATACCTTATTTCTCCTTCTTTGAGAAGATACTATATCCACTTACTTTAATCTTCATTTTATTCGAAAATCTTACCTATAATATCTTCTTGAGATTAATCTTCACTAAGAGATAAAAATAATTTAAATATTTTTACTAAATCCTCTTTAAGTTCCGATTGCTTTTAAGTTTTCTCAACACACTAGCCAGTTACTTCATATTACTTTGATAATAAATTTACTAAGAAATTAATTATATCAAGTATTCTATTAACTAAAATGTCAATGCTCTTATATTTACAAATTTGAGAGGAGTACTATAGTAAGGCTTAGAGGATCTACTCATAGCCTTCGGATTGTACTTAAGAAGTATATATTTTTTCTATTAAAATTTCTAATATTTAATTGATCTATTGTTTGGTTTCAGAATTACTTGAGAAAACTGGTAAGAATTAAATTATTTCTACCAAATTTTTATAATCCTGTCTTTCAATTTTGGATTAGATTATTTTCAATGGAGATTCTTTTTCACATCGATATAGTTCTAAAAGTAAATTGTTACCCATTTCATCTAATTATTGAACATCTATACTCTTTATATCTTTGCATAATTTGTAATAAAATGAGTAAGTCTGTAGTTTTAAATTTTTATCAGTAATCTATTCTATCACAAACTATATCCTCTTTATATGCTCTGCTGTGTTATTATCCTCTAGACATTTTATATTTTTATTTATTTCGCTTAAAAATCTATCTCTATAACTTGTAGTAAATACGATTTGAAGTTACTGAAGTAGATCTTGAGAAATTATATCTAAATTTTTATAACTGATCAACTCCTATACTCTGTTTTCCACAATATCTAGCTCTAGATGTGTACTTCTTTAGAATTTTTTCACAGTTTTAAATAGCTTATACTTAGTTTCATTATCTTCAGATCTCATGATTGTTTCTTCTTGTTATTTAATTTCTTTTTCATCATTAAACCTGCTAATAATATCATCAATTTTTTCATTAATTTATTAAGAACTATAATATGGTATTTAATCTTTCAAATTATTAAATTCTCCTTAAAATCTTATCACAATATTTCTTTTTCCATCTAGTTCAATTACTCCATGAGGATTTAGTTTTCTGTTGAAATCGATATTACTAAATCTATTTCTCACATAGATAGAAAGAGTGTATATTTTTTGGTTAAAGTTGATAGTATATTCTTTGAATTCTAATCCGTCAGCATAATCTAAAAACATATTTTTTCGATAGCCTGCACTAACTAATATTTTACATATGTTTTCCAATTTCTTTGATAGCTCACTACTTGTTAGATTATCCCCAAATAATTTAGATGCTTATACCATTAACTCTTCTTATACATTATTTATTTTTTCTTGCTCTTCTTTGCTATCAAACAATATTAATTCCATAACAATTTCTATTATTTTAAAATACTCCATCACTTATTTGATTATATCTTCCTGTTCTTAATTAGATTAAACCATTTTATTATTTTCTTATTTTTTAGCCATTTCGCCTAATGTTCTCATAGCCTTACTTGCTATACTATTATCCTCAACAAATATTTTCTTATAAATATTGGATACTTACATTTATCTGTTTTTTTTAATATCATTTAAATGAGAAGTAAGGTACTTCACTGTTTCTTCACTAACATTATTTTCTTATAGTTTTTCTGTTAATTTAAGGAGACCGAAGGAATTGATTTTACAGATGTAGTAATCTTCAATATCTTTCTAAGTTTATTATTCTTTAATAAACCTAAATTCTTTACCAAGCTCTTACAGGGTGCTTGATTAAGGATCAAAATTGTTTGATTGTTTCTTCTCTATTAATTAATTTAAGAATTTAACCTATCCTCTCATTATAAGCTTACTCTCTCTCTTTTATTTCCTTTTATATGCATCAATTATAGAGTTTTTTATTTCTGCATACTCCTTATTTTTCTTAATGAGAGAATTTTGGATTAAATAAATTGATTGTATTAAATCATTCTTGTACCATTCATTAATTAAAAGATTTGCTTGCTGTACGAACGAAAAAAGTGATTCTTACATTTTAGTTTGCCTAGCATTGCCCAATTTCTAAACCAAATTTATTATTTTATTCTCAATTATCTCTCTATTTATTAATTCAATTACACCATCTATCTTGCCTAGTTTGATTCTAAAATCTAAATAAAGTAAATATTCATTGTTTAGGTCCTAATTAGCTGAATTAAATGTTTAGACACAGTCTATAAAATCATAAAGGATGTTTGAAATAGTTATTCTGTTATCTCTATTTATTTGGTCTTTAATGCATTCCTCTAATATACTTATGACTTTCTTTAAAAAATTATTATTAACTATTCTTTCTTTATCTTCATCTGACAATTCCTCATTTTGAACACCCTCATCATCTGCAATTTTTATTTTATTTGCATTAGAATCCTTCTTTAATTAAGTGATTAACTTTGTTTATAATAGTGTATCTTTATCCTTAATGTAATTTTTAATACATTCTAATATACCATAAAGTGCACTAAAACTTTCTTTTGTTATCTTTTATTCTATTAATTTATCTAACTTAGTTTCTAATATATTTAAAGCCAAATAAAATCTTTGACCTCCTTCTCTCACACGTACACGTACGGAGTTGATATCTTTTCTAACTCCAGCTAGCTCCTCTTCAAACTTAATTTTTATTTGTTTCTCTAGATCTATTTTAAAATCCTCTTTTATCCCAGAAATACCCATTATTATATTGAAATAGCTCATAAATCCTATGTAATTTCCCTTTGAAAGAGATTCTTCAATTTCAAGCAAATCAATCAGATCATACACACAACTTTCTTACTACTCAATTGGCTTTCTCTCATTATCATAGTGATCCATAATGGATAATAAAATTTCATTTTTCATCTCCACCTAATCATCTTTAAATTCTTCTCCTAGGGCAATCTTAATGATATCTAACAGTGTTTCTTTAACTCCGATATTATAAGCATCGCACTATTTCTATTATTTAATTTCTTTTTTTAGTTTTATTAACTGGTTTACAAAATCCAATTCTCTCCCTTTCTTTAGGTATTTAATTAAGTCTTTTGCCTTCTTTTCATTTTCTACTCTTTCGTAAAATCTACTTACGAATTTTTGAATGGAAATTATTACTAAATTTTTAGAGTTTATCTTCCTTATAGCTTCTAATTTACTTTAAAGTTTTTTGGATTTTTCCTCTAATTTTTATTTTGTCACTTAACTTTTATCATCACTAACTTTACAGTTGCTATATTCCATATTTAATTTCATCAAATTTATATGATTTTTACTTAGTCTTATGATAATTTCTTCATGGATTTCAAGTTAATTTTTGTTATCAATATTATTTATTTTTAAAACAGAAGAAAGGAATTATCTTTCATCTTCAACAAACTCTTGATCACTAAATTCTAATTCTCCCTATGACATATTTAGTATTAATGTAATTTCTCTTATTCTCTCTTCCTCTTTTTTATTTTAGAATAATTTTATTAATATTGAGACCTAATTATAAATCGCATTTTTCATTTAAATAATTTTTTATAAGTCATCTTTAAAATTTCTAGTCCTTTATGATATCAAACCATCGAATACAATATCAAAGTCTTTAATAGTTGCTTTACTTATTCTTAACTTAATGCAATTTTCAACCTTTTTGCTGATAATGTATTCTAGCTCTCTTAATAATCGTATACTATCACCACCACTTTGAATTGTGCTAAATTTTTTATTAGTTAACCCTTGATATAATTATCTTACATCCTCAATCGATTCAAACTCCTTATCTTCTACTAAAAACTTAAAATTTTTTAGTATATGAGCTACTTAAAATACAGGCTAGATGATTTTCTCAAAAGTCTAATTTCTTCCTTCACTTATTTATTCCAATGCATTAGATTCCCTTTCTTCTTTTGTATGATTTTCATTCTTCTATTAATTTGAGTCCGTATTGCGACTAAAAAATCTTTTAAACATTGAAAAACGGACTTTTCCTTTTTATTTTAGATTAAATTTATTAGTAATTTTTTTATTAATAATATTTTAATTTCTTCATCACTCTTAGTTAATTTCCTACAATTAATTGCCTATTCAAGAGGTAAGCACATCTAAGATAAATTTTGGGTGGTAATTAATTAAATATCTATCTTTCTTATAAATCAATATTGATTTTAGTATATTAAAAAGAGTATTTTTTTAGCCTTGCCTATTCAAGAAGTAAGCACATCTAAGATAAATTTTGGGTGGTAATTAATTAAATATCTTTCTTATAAATCAATCATTGATTTTCGTATATTAATAAGAGTAGTTTAATATAAAGAATATGAACAAAGCTGACCCAAAACCTTTTAACATTTAAAAATAAATTAATTTAAGGTTTTGTCCAAAACCTATGTGTTACTATATGACAGTTTTTGGATAAGTGCGCTACTTTACCCCTTTTCCTATATATAGTTATTAATTAAGAGTTTTAATAAGAAAGAGGAAAACACATAAGTATCTTTAAATTTAAAGATGTTAGGCAAAGATTAAAATTAAAATAACGAGAGAGTTTAATATAATAACTCTATGCTAACATAATAGAAATAAGGGGAAAATCAAAAAAAAGAATCTAATATCTAATCTATAGATAATAGAGATTATTTTGATAGCTAAGAATGTATACTTATTTTTGAAGAATTCGATGAGATCATTTTACAAAGAGAAGACAAGGAGAAAATAAAAGGTTATATAGTAGAATTAAGAAATGGTAGAGAAACTTAATTGAATGAAACTAAAATACCAGAAATTAAGTTCCAAGGAATAAGATATGAATTACTTGATCTCTTTGCTTAGAAATGTCAAATTTAAGAAGTAAAAAGATTATTTTTTAAAGCATTAGAAGACTTTAGAAGTAATAGTGGGCCCACTAACACAAATGAAGAAACCCTAAATAATTAAATTCTTTACAATCTTTTAATAGAATATGGTTAAAGATTGGAGTTTCAAGTTAATTAGGAGCTTGATTAGGATATAAATAAAGTTATTTATGAATAAAAGTAGAATAATATGGTAAGTAAAAGTCAAGCTAATCTAATTAGAGAGAGATTTCTAAAAGAAAAAGTTCAAACAATAGTTGCTGCGTTATAAGAGAGAGATAATCCTTAGATAAAGAATTCTGATATAAACAGGGCACTATCGGCAAATTAAATCAAAAAAATTTTATATCAAATAATAGGAAATAGTAATGATATTGCTCATGTAATTGTAGATGATTCAGAAAAAGGTACAATCTTAAGCAAAGATATCATAGAAGAGGAAGAAGCAAGTATAGAGTGTATCTAAAAAATTAGGAATTTTTTAAATAAAGAAGGGAGAGAATTAAAAATCCCTATAATAATTATATCTTAGAAAAGTAATGGAGGAAAAATTACTACAGTTACTATACTTCCTAAAAATTATAAAACTATTGGAGGACAATAAATGGTTAATTAGCAAGAAGTGTTTTATTTTTTTGATACTCTAACTGGAAGTAGAGATATTTTAGAATCTAAGAAAGTAAAAAGGAGTATATTAAAGAGCTATCTTATCAACGGTGGTAGCAGTAGCAGCGGAAATATTATTGATCCAATATTTAAATCTGGCTTTGAAGAAGTACCTTAGAACAAAGTGATTAGTCAATCTACTAATGAAAACGATAGCGGATGGTGGAGTATTTATAATATTTTAATGATGATATATTAAGGAAAAGATACATTTCTAGAGTAATTTAACAAGGATGATTTAGAGTCTATTAAAAGAATGAAAACAATTTTATCTCTCCATGTAGAAATATAATCTGATAAAGTACCTCTAGCAAGAAGAGATATCAGTCATGAAATAGAATAATTTATCTATATCGATACTGAAATAAAAAAGGAATTAATCTGCCACGAATAAAAAACCGTTTAGAGAATAAAAGAGTTGCAAAAAGGTAGTGCTACCGAAATTTAAGCAAGATTAATTTAAGAAGAAAAAGAGTTAAGCCTATAAATCTAGAATCTGAAGTAAAAAATAATGGATTTAGTAAAAATTCTTAAAAAAGGAGAAAGCTTACTATCAGAAACGATAGATGAAACAAATTTGGAATCAAAACTGAATAGATTTATATCTTAGGAAACTAAAAGATGCATAGAAAAAAAATTGGAAGAAAAAAGCAAGAAATTGCAACAATAACGGTTAAAACACAATGAAGTAGAACGGAATCGTTTTATAGAAGAAGAAATAAAGAACTTAGAATAGATTTCTTTGACAAACCTAGAAAAAAGAAAGAAAAAGTCAGATGAAAATTCTAAGTATTAAATGGAAGTAAGTGCTCTAGAAATATAAATCTAATCATCTTAGAGTAATATAAGTCAATCAGAGAAACAATAAATTTAATTAAATTCTGAATAAATTGAGTAAAAATAAAATTTAGAACTCTTGTAGGAGAAGTTAAGAGATATCAATAGTATTAATGCCAATTAAGTTTAGGATTAATTAATTGATAAATTACTTTAATTGAAGATTAAATAAGATCAAACTAAACGCCTAATTAATCTAAAGACAAAGATATAATTAAATTCTATTGATATAGTTAGGAAAGAGCAGAGTTTAAAAAATTCTGCTATTAATAGGTAAGATTTCCTTAAAAAAAAAAGGGATCAGGAAATAAGTATACAGATAAAAAAAAGTGAGATATCACAATTATAATAAAAGTAATAATATTAATAAAAAATAATGAATGATGAAAATCATTGCTAATAAAATGGATAACCAATACTTTTATTAACATTTAACATTTACCCAAATGGTTATGAAAAGTGGGCTCATGCTTAAAATTTGAGAAATTAAGCTGCTAATAAAATCTAAGTAAAATAAAAAGAATTAGAAAAAGACTATCAAATTCTCAATTAACAGAGAGAGGACATTTAAAATTTAATGACTTAATAAGATAATTTAGAAAGAGAATTGAAAGCTTGCAAAGAATAGAAAGAACTCAATACATAGGAGTTAATAAAAATCAAAGATGATTTGTTAATAAAAATATCTAATCAAATGAAATATATAAATAAATCACTTAATGATAGATAACTTAAATAAGCTATACAATCACAGCAAATTACTAATGAAAATCTTCATATTGAAGGAAATAGAAAATAAATTAATGAAATTTAATCTTTTATTTCTAAAAACTAAACTATCATTCAAATTTTCGATAAGAAACTTTTAGATTGTAATCAAAAAATAAAAGAATTGAAACTCCATTTATAAACAAAATATAGTAGTAGTCCCATAAGTTCTTTTTTCTAAAATTTTATTTATTACATGAATTTAATTTATTAAAAAATTAATTTTTTCAAAGGAAAAGAACAATAGGATATGAATACATCATTATTATCAACAAATAGTTTAAATGGTGGTATTGATTTAAAATCCTTAAAATTATAGTTAGAGGAAGGCAGCAAGATACAAATAAAATAAAAAGAAGAGTTAAAGAAGTTAGAAGAGTAATTGAACAAAATATAAAATTAGATTAAAGAAATGCAAACTGATAAAAGCAATTATGAAGCAATCATTCTAGAGAATGTTGAGAAAGAAAATATATCACATCTTGCCTACAAAACAAAAATGAAAATACTTTTAGAGGTCAATATAGAGAGAGTTAATTTAAATATTTATGGGCACTTTAAAATAAGCGAAATCAAATTAGATAATTTAATTAACTGTTTATTAAATACAATTTAAGGAAATTTGAGACGTTATAGCATATGGAACCCTCATTCTCGGGATAATGTATTGTAAGAATAGCAATATAAAGAATGGATAGAGGAATTGAAAAATTAATTATTTATCCGAAATGGCTAAGAAATTACTTAAAGTTTGGTTGATTAATTAACAAATAAGATCAAAGAGCAATTTAAAATCAATATTAACAATGGAACTGATAAGCGATATGTGCTAGTCCAAAATACTAAAGAACTAAATTGTGATATAGTTGCATAAGGAAAAGTTATATTGTATGAGGAAGAGTTAAATTATGTAGCATTAATACCAATTGAAAATTAAATAAGTACCCAAATGACTTCACAAAAAATTATTAATACCTTGTTAAAAGTGGAAATTTTAGAAGAGTTGTGTAATGCCAAATATTAATAAAAAGCTGGTAGAGGAGTAAGAGAATTGGATATTGAAGAATTGTATTTAACATACAAGAGTTTAGAAAAGGAAGTTGAAGGAAAAGAATGCTATGAATACTTTATTGACCATATCAGTAAAATAGAGACTTAAAAAATAGAAAACAGAATTATATTTCAAGAAGTGGAAAGATTAAGGGCATTATATAGCTATGCATAGGAAAGTACTAAAGATCTAATCAGTATTAAAGAAGATTTAACAGTATTGAAAGACAGATATAAAGAGAGATTATGGTTGATTATTTAAGAAGAGGGAGAAAGGAGGAAGAAAGAAATAAGGAAAAATATTTAATATCACAGTAGTAGCAATAGCACTCAATTAATCATAATAAAGGAAGAAGAAATAAAAAAATTGGAAGTTGAGATTGAAGAGAAAGAGATAGAATTAGATGAAAAAAATAAAGAAATCATGTAGGCGAATGCTCAGCTGCTATTAATTAAAGAAGCTGAGTAGAATGAAGAAAAAATAGAAATAAATTGCATAAAAAAGCTATAATTAGATTTAGAAAATTATAAAAAGGCTTTAAAAAGCGCAGAAACATTAGGAGATTCTCAAAAAAATAATGCAATTAAAATTAAACAAGAGATTAAAGTAATAGAAAATAAATAACTTGAGATAGAGAGTAATAAAGAGCTACTATTAGGAAGGGAGAGAGATATTAAGGAAAAATTAAAATAAATAATAAATGATAGAGATGAAATTCAGATACAAATTGTAGGATACTAAACATAGAAAGAGCAACGAGAAGCTGAGAAGAGAGAGCTAGAAGAAAAAGGATATGGAATCAAAGCATGGGCGAATTTTTTAGAGAATATTTACAATTCATTTATAGAGGAGGAAGACCTTTTTAGAAATAGAAAGGATATTAAAAAAAGGATGGATGATGCAAATACTTTAATTGAAAAGTATTAAATTTTAATAGGAGAGTAAAAATTAAAAAGATTTGCTGATAAAATAATTTCTATTGAGGCGCTCAAAAACGATTGCACTAGAAGAGAAAGTCTAGAAATATGTCTGAAGCGAATATTTTCAAATCTTGTCCTTACCAATTAAATTAGTTAGAGTGGTACAAAAGCAATAGAAGTAGAAGGCATTAATATTATTTATGAAGAAGTAGAAATCCTCTTGAAAGAAAAAATCGAAAAGGAAATAAATAAGTCAAAGCTATCAATAGATGGAGATTAATTAAGAATTAAAGATGAAGATATTTATTTTGGACAATTCCTTAATGGTGATTATAAAATGACTGATGAGATGTATGCACTAATAGATAAAAAAATAAAAACTTCATTTATAATAGAAGAAAAGAATATTTTAGAAAGTGGAAAATTAAGTAGTGAAACAGTATTAAATGGACTATTATGTAAAGGATAATTAAAAAAACAGAAGGTCTCTCAATTACTATAAGAAATGGCAATTAGCTATCAAGAAGTACTCAGATGCTTTGTAGACTCAATTAAGTTGATATCAGGAAATAATATCTATATAAAATCTCCCAAAATTTAATTATAAGGAATTAATTTCGCCTTAGTAGCCAAAAGTAATATCTTTTTACCAAAAGGGTTCGAGCTTAATGTTGCAGGATTAAATGGTGCAGCATTTTGTGAATAAGCGAAGCAGGCATATGGCGAAAAAGGTTCTGCTTCAAAACTAAAAGCTGGGCGGAGCGGAGAAGATGGCTTTGATGGATTTTGTGGTAGTAACGGAGGCCATATATATATATCTGCCGAAAGGGAAATATTTAATTTAGAATTTATAAAGAGGATAGAAACTTCTGGTGGAAAGGGAGCAGAGGGCTAAAAAGGTGGTACTGGCTAAAAAGGTGGAAAAGGAGACGATACAGCTGATGCAGAAGCTGAAGATTTTGGTTACTGCATATTTAACCCTGGCTTTGCTTGTGCTTTTGCAAGAATCCCCGGCCTTGATCCAACAACAGGAGAATTTAGCATTAACTCTGAAAAAAGTGGTAATGGAGGCAATGCTGGTAGAGCTGGATTTGGAGGCGAAGGTGGATATGAAGGAGAAATATTGATAAAAGATATTCATCAATGGATTAAATACAAAGTTGGCGAAGAAGTATAATTTAGTGAAAATTTAAAAAAGAAACTATCTAAAGATATAATAGTTCATAATCGTGGAGATAATGGGGATAATGCAGAAACAATAGATGTAAAAGGTGGAGAAGCAGGAGATCCAGGTGCCTATGGCTGCGATCAAGTCATATATGTAAAATCTGTTACGTCAGATAGATAATTCATTAAGGGTGATTATTCTAATTATCTGCTTGAACCTTCTATAGGTAGGGATGGTAGTATCTATAATGATATCAAAAAGTGTAAACCAAAAGGGATATAGGAAGACCCAGAATTATATGCATTTAGATCACCATCATATACTGCCTTATCTTTAGTTACTTTTGCATCTTAGGCTATAGTATTAGGATTTGTAGCAGCACCTATTATTGCTTCTGCTTCAGTTATTATACCTGTAGTTGGTTTTACTGGGTGGGCAGCTGGAATGCTTGTTTCGGGGAAAATGGCCACATTAACTGCAGCCGCACTAGCCGGTGGTGCATTTCATAGAGCTTATTCTACATTTAGGGGTTTAGATGTTGTAGATGGAGTACCATAAGAAAAACAAATGAAAAATAGATACTAAATAAAATTTAATAATAGATACTGTGATTATCCCCCTTTACGAAATGAAGAAGAAACAAGAAAATACCCAAGAACGGATTAACGAAGCAGGGGTAAAGAAGGAGAGGACAGTAAGAAAAAAGAAGAAAAAGAGAGGGATGAGCATGGAAAATCAAAGGAAAGCAGTAATGAATTCGATAATAATTTTGAAATTACTAAGTTAAATAACTTAGCAACAAATGCCAGTAAAGATATCGAAAAAGATGAATAGATGAAATCTCTGTAAAAAGAACAATTAAATAATGCAGAAGCTATGAGAATATACGAGACTTAATTAGAGCAAATCTAAGAATAGGCAAATAAAGCATCGTAAGACATTAGTTAACTTAATAACTAATTAAAAATATAAGATCAAGAAAAGAAAAAAATACAAGATAGTATTGAAGCACTCCAAAACATTCTTATTAGAAATGAGAGAAAACTTCATCTGAATGAAACTAAATTAATGGACAGCATGGATCAGTATATACAATAATTTAGTAATCAGCTTAATGAATAGATAAAAATAGAGTTTGCTGAGATAAAAATAAATAGTAAACATGAATTAATTCAGTAGCTAAAGATAATAGCAAAGAATATATTCTCAGAATTGCAGTAAAAAAAATTATCTTTATAAATTAAATAAGAGGAAATAAAAACTGTAAGAGATTCAAAGAAAAGAGAAATTTTAGAAAAAGAATTAGAAATAGATCGTTTAAAATAAGAAAGTTTACAGATAATGGAGAATAAATTAATAAATCAAAAATATATGGAAGAAATAAATGAAGCTTAAATAAAGCTTAAAGAGGAAAGACTAGAGAGAAAAAAAAAGGAAACAGTAGAAGAGATTTAGTTTAGGAAAGATTATGATGAAAAGAAGATAAAACAAAATGCAAATTGTGAAGACCTTTAAATATCTAACATAAAGATAGAGAAGCGATAAATGTGCAGAGATCTTAATAAAAAATTCCTATTGAAAGATCCAAGAAGTAATAATTTACCTTCCCTTATCAATTTAGAAAAGATAATACTTAAAGAAAATTGTAATAGCTTTGGCAGAGATATTATATTGGGAAAATTAGAGTTTGTTATCGAGATAAATATCAAGGATTCTAAATTTATATAGTAATTGACAGAAAATCCAAAGTAATTAGATGATTTCTATAGGAAATCTACCATAGAATACTTTTAAGAATGTAAGAATCTTGAGAAAGAAGGTAAAGATTCCATAATAACTATTGATAATTTTATAGCCCTTTGTGGATTAGAAGTACATTATGAAATTTTCGATGAAAGCAAAGAATCAAAAAGAAAATAAGCACCCATTTTTACAGAATTAGAAAGATAAATGTTAGCCTTTTTCATTAAAGGTGATTTTAATCTCAGAGGTGAAGAAAATATTTACAAAATAAGATCATTATTATAACTTTATAAAGAAAATGTAAAAGTGATTTCCGAGTTAGAATATCCTGCTATAAATGTTCTTACTGGCAATATTGATAGGTTCTATCAACACATGATCTAATTTATTAATAATAGGGTCTCAGATGATAAAAAGGATTCTAATTGGCCTTATATAAATTAAATAATAGGAATAATAGAGCAAATTAGTAAAGACATAAATGAAATTAATTTGATAAAATTGTGGAAGTCAGCCAACATTGTATAAAGATCAAAGGAATTATTAGAAAATTTATTTATTAATGATTTGAACAATATGAAAATATTGATATCCGAATTAAATGATTCATTGAAAAAATTCGGAAAGCATAAAAAAGAAATAATAGTAAGAATTTTGCAACCTAGCTTATTAAAAATATTGGTAAAAAAAGAATCTGTGAGAGAATATGAGAATATTAAACAAGAAATCTTTGGTGCAAAAATAAATAGTAGCGAAGAAAAAGAAGATAAACTGTATGAAATTTTATCAAGATCCAATTAATTCTAAAAAAGTATAGGTTTAAGTGAAAAGGGATTTATCTAAAAATACAATTTAAATGCAGCAGGAAATGTGAATTAAAAAGTATCTTTTTATTCAATCCTAGATCTTATTGCTGAAAAGGTAGAGCCTAATTAAACATCTTGAACTCTCAATTCCTTAAAATAGATACACTTAAAACTTCAAATTAAAAATATAAATGTTGAGATATTTCAACATAAAGTATAAATAGGTCTCTTATTTATTTTATTTTTATGGATTTTAAGACTGTATTCTTTATAATAATCAATATAAAATAATTTATATCCTTAAGATTTAAGATATATCACAATGCATCATTAATTTTAATCAATAAAATTTTATTTAACATAATGACATTTTTTATCATTTTTAATAAAATTTTTTAAAATAATTTAGTAAAAAATTTAATTTAGTTATAAGTTAGGTAGCAGAAATAATTTAGAAAAAGCATATAAGTAGCTATATGAGGTTTAACAATCATACATATCATTGAATTTTTCTTCTGTACAATTATTCCATTCTTTCAAGGTAGATGTTGGAAGATGCTTAAGCAGATTCTTGAGTAATATTGATTTAGAGAATACCAACAACAAAAGTAATGAAATAATAGGTAGTGTAAAAAGTAATTTATTCGTTATTAAAGATAAATAATTTTTTTTGGTTAATATTTGTTTATTTATCAGTTTAAAATAATTATCAGCTAATTTCAAAAAATTGATTGATAGGATAGTTCTGTATATCAATAAATATGTAAATAAGATTTATTGAAGTTTAATGAATAAGATTCCTAAACAAACAACTAATTTGAAAATTTTCAGAAAATTATTACTACTTTTTATATACTACACTTTAATCAAAGAATATCATGTAGTAATTAACTTAAATTTAATTCAAATTAATTACTTTATTATGTTATTGATTAAAATATATGTCTAAAATAGTAACTTTATAATAGTTGAAGTTTTCAAAAATCCTGTTAATAATGAAAATATTATTTTCTGTAAAAATTTTATTTTGAAAATTTAATTTCAAGGACCCTTAGAATTTTCTTTATTTCTGCCCTTCTCATAGTAACTCAGTATCTATAATTAATTTTTTGATATTACTTTTTAATGAATATGCTTGGTTTCCAACATAAAAAATACCCCAATAGTTAGTTTTTTAAAAGAAAAGCATCATAAGAATTGTATTGAGAAGAAACACGGCCCTTCAAACATACCTTAATGCTACCCAATATACAATTTTTGGAGCATTCTCAAAAGGGAAGTCTATTAGATCAACTAGGTAGCAAGAAGCCTTAAGTAGTTAAAGAGAATAATTAAACAGACTATGGAAAAAGTAGATCAAAAAGTGATATTAAGTTAATTCACTAAAACAAGAAAAAATTTAAGAAGAATCTATAGAAATGGCATGCCTGAGTAATAATGAGAATTGACAAATATTTTTTTATGGTTATGTAAGTATACTACTCTTTTTTATATATTATATAATTTAAATTTATTTTTTACTTAAAATTTTTTCGAATTTTTGTTGTATATCATTATTTAGATTTATTCAGCATGTCCTTTTCATTTTAACAAAAGGTATGTTGCTTATTTGGGTTATCTAAAACTGTCTTTATCTGGTTCCGAAGTCGAAGAAACTCTACAGTTTAAGTTAACTTTCGATTTTTCTTTAATTAATCAGGATTAAAATTAAGGACCTCTTTATAAATAGCATAATTGATATCCTTACCATGCAGTAGTTACAACTTATCTCTATTAAAGAAGGCTTCATTCTTTATAAAGTAGGTTAGTAATGAAGACTTACTATTATTATTTAGTTTATCCCATTAACTTCCATAGTATTCCTTTGCCCTTTCCTCTTTTTATAATGTTAAAGCTTGTATAGAAACATTATACTCAATAGTAAATTCTCCTGAACTTTATGCAGTAGATTTTATGAGATTTAATTGAGAAGGATTAATCATATTTTGCACTTTTTTAATACCTTTAGTGATATCATATAAATAATTAGATATTTTTTCTCTCTCTTTTTAGATTTGATTAAGATTCTCTAAGATAGCCAGCTCACTAGTTATTTATTTCATGTTCTATTCACTAATATCAATATGTGTAAGAAACTACTTTACATCCTTCTTTCTGAAGAATTTTTTTGATTTTATTTAATGATTTTTTTAAATTTCAGGCTCTTTTAATACTCCCAATTTTGTGCACAGTAACACTAAATCTTCTGAATTTTTTTCTAACTGGATTTATATTTGCTTACAGAACTGGTTAGATAAGAATCCGTGATCTGATCCTGTTTTATATAATTCATTCCCCATATCAATAACCATAGCTGCTAAATTCAAGTTTTAAGCGAAGGAAATTACTGGAACTAACATTGGAGCCAAAATACCTCCTGACACTAAAATAGCAAGTTCACCTGAATCTGTTAGCAGCTTTGTAATAGTCTTTATAAGTCCTGTACTATCTTTAATTAACCTATACCAAGTTTTTTTAACTATAATTTGTTTGCTATCTGCTTAAGCTAAAATATATTCTTTCTCATTCACTTTTATGCCATAACATTTAGCACAACCACCTCTAAATAACAAGCTATTAACCTCCTGAGGAAATCTGTTTTTAATCCAGGTTTGAGCCTCTATAGCTTTAAAAAAATTTTAACTGTTTGCTTCTATTCCTTTAGAAGTTTCAATACGAAGCTGGCCAATTGATTTACCTGTTAATTGTGCAAAAACGGCATACCCACAATTATTTCCATTAGATTCAATATCAACTAGCTTACCATCCTCTCCCAATAACTGATAATGTCCAATATCATCTTTTCCTTCAATATCTTTACTTCTTTTAGTAAAGACAACAACCTTTGTACCTTTTGCTATATCTTTCTCGCTTAATTGGTAGTTTTGATCATCAACTATTTTGAGGTCTATACCATTTTCAGTAGCCATAGAAAACATATCTGCTAAATTGCTGGTTTATCTTTCTTTACTGCCTCAGCAGCTATTTTTATTTCTTTACTAACAGCTTTATTATTAGTATTATTCTTATCTTTTTGTTGAGAATAATGTATAATTTCACACTGGTTATAAGTAATTGTGTATTTTTTAGCCTCTTGGTTGATTAAACCTGCATAAGTTTGTTGACCTTCTAAGACAAGTTCACAGTTTCTAATCAATTTATCCTGAATACTATTAGAGATCGTAGCAGTAAGAGCTCCCATACCATAACTGTCTTTAATTTGTAAAGATAGAGTACCTTTATGCAATTATTAACAGAAATTAAATATTTTGCTTTTATGCTGATTGTGTTTACCAAAATCATCCTTATCAAAGCTAGTTTTAGGCATTTTATAACTTTTGTGCTCATTTATGTTAGTTTCAAAAGCTAAAGGGTTTATGTATTCAAGATAAAAAGTTAGAGGATTTAATTCTTTTAAAGTAGCGTTACTTACATGATTCCAAACTTGATCTAGAAAGGTAGTATTGTATCTTTCTTAGATCAGTATAATTCCTTCATTTTTTAGTATCTCAACAATTTCTCTAGTATCTTTTTGTTCTATTTGACAATATTTGTGTAGAAGTTGAGCAATTTGTAATTATTCTTTATCAATTTGGGAAAGTTTTTTTACTAACTGATCGTCCACATTGTCAATAATAAATACAATCTGATGAATGCCGTTCAAAGTACCTAATATCCTTATTACCATACTAAATTGGCTGCCTAATTACTTTTAACCTGACAAAATACCTTTACATAATGGAAAACCAATAGAATCCCACTATCTAGCCAAAATTTATGCTCTGGATTGATAATTTCAGCCACTATCCTATCAATTTTCCCTCTCAGGCTCTGTGATTTACTTATACTATCTAACGCATATATCTTACGTACCAAACTCATTAAGTTTGACTCACAAAACTTAGTATTAACTTAATTTTGTATCGATAAAGAGATTTGAGGTTTAAAAAATTCCAATGTAAAGTGTGACATACAATCTGCAACTTAATTAAATCCTTCTTGCATTGCTGCTTCACCAGTTGCAACCGCCATCTGTTTAAATGCTAATTGTTATAATTTTTATCCACTTTCTTATAGTGTATTACATATTGTTTTAACAATGCACTGCCTATCTCTACACTTCTATAATGAGGAATTAGAGAGATAAATTCCAAGTATTCAACAAGAGGTGCAAAAGTGTTTAATTATTCTATAAACTCTAAGAAATTGCAGATTAACTAATTTTAAGCACTCATAAAGATTTTTATTGACACATAAAAACTGCAAGCAACAAGTAGATCAATTAAACCTCCTCCTTCTTCTTCATTTTAGCCACTAAGAAGTAGAAGTTATATAATTAGTTATGGCAATAATATTAAATCCATATTTTCTAATAGTCTCTCTCTCTTCTTCTATTAGCAATAACAACACTAGCGGTGAATTCTAACCATTAAAGCATAAATATAAGAACAGAAATAGTTATTTGAATAATTTTTCAAGTAGTAAAGTGAATTATGTATTGAAATGAAGAACATTTTGCAATAATAACAATAAAAAGTGATAATTGTTCATTTACTCAATTTTTATCGTCTTCTTAAAAATTGAAAGGAATAGAAAGTAGAAAGAGAAACAATATTTTAAAAAGAATCCTCTAAATTTTTGATGAAAGCATGGTATTTGAATTTTCTGATTTAAGTCTTTTGATTGATAATTAAGTTGAAATGTTTATGTCAATAAATATTAGTAATATTAAGTAGAGTTAAAAATAGTAAAGCATTTATGATGAAGGAAAGAACTATTTTATAAAAGCTAATATGTATCCAATATAATAATATAATTGAAATTAATAATTAAACAAATAACTTTCATAAACATCCAAACTAATATTCTAGTTTCATTTAATATTCTAACTTAGTAATTGAAATTAAAAATGATGAGAATTATATTGCTCAATAACTAAACCTAATAATTAATAATAACCTTCAGTTTAATAATATTGGTACCTTCTTTATAACTTAAATTGCTAAAAATAAGATAAGTTGTAACACGTAAAATATGATAGCTCTGACTACTAAGGAAATTTAAATTGAATATAAAAGGATTCAGTCCAAAAACACTTGGAAGTTGCAAGATCATGATTTTAATCGCCATTCCCAGGAGTGAAATAAACAAAAAATAAGAAGAAATTATGAGGATCTTATAATACTAAAATGTATTAGGGAAGAAAAACTCTAATAATAGAGAAGAGTTTGAATAAATGAAAAAAAAATATATTTTTGTCAAGATTACTTACAAAATATAATTTGTTGTGAAACATGAAAACTTCTTAAAAATATTAATCAACAACTCCGAGTATAAAATTATAATTGAACACTCCAAAAAGATTTTATTATTTAGTTCATAATAGAATTTAATTTTCTATGTTAACTGTAGAATATAGATAAACATTAGTTAGGAAAATAAATAATTAACTATTTGATTACTTAAAGTCTTTTATTTTACAAGGATATTATGAAAGTATCCCTTCTAAATTTTTAAAATTTTCATTTTACTTTGAGTAACTTGATAATACCTATAAATCATAAACAAATAAATAAATTCACCTCCCTATAGAATTAGTTCTTTCTTCGGTCTAAAATACAAGTGTTTTTTACTAATAAATTATACTATTAAAAAATTTATCCTACCTTTATAAATACCAAAAATAAACAAATTCTATTATATATAAATATTCTTTTACTCCTCAAAATGAATGTAAACTTCTTTAAATATATCCATTTGTTAAATCTTATGATTTCTATTGTATAAATTTTGTATTAACAAAATATCCACCTAATGTCAACTAACGAATTTTACAATAAATTTTTAATAAGATATATGTACCTGATAGACATCAAAATAAATAAAGAAAACCCAACTTACTTCATATTAAATTAATTTACACATTTTAATAAATGTATACTTTTGGTAGAGAACATAAAAAGAGAAATTCTTTTATAGAGTAATTAAATTCCTATAGTTAGGGAAATCTGAAGAAGAAAGTGGATTTTATTATTGTTACTGGAAAATAAAGTGTAATTATAAATGAATAAGTAAATTATATAAATAGAATTAATTTAATTTTTATGTACACAAATTTATATTTGATTTGATTTATTAATTTATAATAAATAGAAATTTAGTGCAATTATATATTTTAAATTTATCTTTCTTAAAGAGTTGTAAAAGAAGTAATATTGAATTCACATATATATTACTTTCTTTATTAGGTATAACTAATCAAAGTGATCCTATAAAGAATGGAAAATACAAAATATTCACCTAATATCTGAATCTTACTTTAAATTTTTAATCAAAAAATGAATAGAGAAAACCCACAATAGTAATATTTTATTAATTTACATATTTTAACTATAAGGAATTTTTTGGTTGACAACATAAAGGTAATTTCTTTTATTGAATAATTAACTTCCTAGAGTAATGTAAATCTTGAAAATAATAGATTGTATAATTAAGTAAATATTTTCACATGAAGATTAAGTTGAATCATACATATGTGAAAAAGTTTACAGCAAATAGAATAATATATTTTTATTTTTATCTACATTAATATAAAATAATATATTATTTGAATTATTGCTTTAAAAGTAAATAGGAATTTTCCATAAATTATATATTTTTAATTTATATTAATAAAAAATGTAAAAGAAATTAAATTTAATCCATATTTCCTTTCTTAATTGGATATAATTTATCAAAAAAGTATGTAATCAATTTATTCAATCGTTTTAAATATTTTCAGATTTAATAATTACAGATAAACGCAGGTACAGAATCTAATTGTTATGAGCTTGAAAGGATTGTTTCTCCAAATTTATCAGCAAAAAACAGAGTTAATTCTAATTTAAAGAGTATTAAGAAAGTGAGGAATATCGAGTTCTTTATTGTATATAATTTAATAGATAACAAAGGTATGGATTCAATAGATTTATTCTAGTTTGAAAAAAAATAAAACCTGGAAAAACTGAATATTATTTTTTAACTCATCAAATTTTCATATTTTTTAGCTTATTAGCATTGATAATCTATATATATACCTAAATTTGATAATCATTTACTTTAAAAATATCCATCTTTAATATTGTGTTGTTTGATAGAAAAAAATTTAGGCAAGAAAAAATCAATCTACTTCAAATTAGGAATCTTATTTTAATTTATTGTTCAGTGAAGAGTAATCTAAATTAATTTATTTAAATAGGAAAAACCAAACTTCGTATGAAGCTAATTCGAATATTTTAATTTACAGAATTCTATAAAAGTGAAGATTATTTATTTTATTGAGCTATTAAATTTAGAGGGTTTGTAAATTATTAACATACTAATAAAATAAACATGTATATTAAATGAAAAGTATTGAATGCAAATAGGGAGGGTAATATGTATTTATCCAAGTTTTATTAACATTTAATATTTATATAACTAATAGTTTATTTGATTTATTTACTTCTTTTTAAATAAGTTAAAAAATGTATAAATTATAACAAACTTTTCTTTTTTAACAATAAAAGTATAAGAAATATTATTAGATTTTATATAAGAATTACAAGTCTCTAGGAATTGTTCTTTCTAGTTTACTAATAAGATTCCAAAAATTAGTATTGGCCTTAATTAAAATTCTTATACAGGTTATCTGAACTGATTTTTAATTAATAATAAAATAAATTATTACCAATTATATAAAGGAAAAGTAGTTCAATGAATAAATTTATTTTTATAATAGTGATAAACTAAATTATAAGATTTTTATATGGAAATTGTAGTCTTAAAAGTGATTGCTATGATGTGATAGATAGTAAATGTAAATAAATCGATGGATTATTTTATATAGGGAGAGAGAAATAGACACACTATTGTATGACAGATTTAAAGTTGTCAATGTCAGGCATAGAATATTGCTAAAGTAAAATGAAACCAGTTTGTATGACAAAAGACTAAAGGCAGTGTATAATTGTATAAAATAACCCCCTTTATGTGGCAATATTGTAACAAGAATAACTTTGCGTGGAATAAAATGAAGTCATTCCTCACGACTATCCTCTTTAAAGTATGATTTTTTGTATTATTTAATTTAAAATTTCCATTAAGGGGATTATGGTTTAGATAACTATTTTTACTCTCTATTAAAAAATAGAACTATAATTCATTAAGGAAGGTTACTGCTAAAATAATCAAGGAGTCATTATTAAAGGAAAATCATAATAAGGAAACAATTCATATTTTTTGTGTAACTAATCTAAGGAAAATGTAAGAATTCTAGCGACTTGTAGTAGCACGTAATAACTATCATTATTACAATAAAATTAATTCTTAATTTTAATAAATATAAAGATCTTAGTGCTTAAAATCAACAACTTGCAAAAATATTGAATTATATCCTGTAACCATTTCTTAGTCTTTATTTTCAAAAAAAATATTAATCTTAGCATTTTTTAATATTTTCAAGCAAAATAATTCTTTCATTACTAACATATTATTTTTAAAATAAATTTAGGGGAAATTAAATGAAAGCCCCTATACTTGTGTTGTTGAAGACACTTTTTATCCATCAGTTATTTGTAGTAGCTAATATTGTAAATATAAAAATTCATCAAATGAATTTACATGCTATTATCAATAATCTACTTCTCCTTTGATAATAATGGTAATAATTTATTTATGCTTAAAATGAAGAGAAAATATGATTTTAAATAAAAATAATAAAGGGAAAAAGGACGAATGGAAATTGCGCTATTTTTAATTCTTATTATACTGAATCTTCCTTAGAGTGCAATCCTTAGTACTGTAAGCTAGTTTAATCGACAAGTTTAGCTACGTGTTTGAAATATGATTCCTAATTAGTTTTAGTATATTTCTTTTATAAGTTTATTATAATAAATTTAAATTTCGTTTCTTACTTAGGGTAAAACTGATCAAAATAATTGCGTAATAGGAGGAACATACTATTCAACCACTTCAATAACTTGTAAGCCTAGTTATTGTATATATATAACTGGTTAATAAGCTACTTGCCTAAGTATTGAAGAGACATCATCTCCATAATTATCTGTAAAAAAATTGTTTCATTCTTTTAAAAATAGTATTAAAAAATGTATTTTTATTAAATTCTTTTATTAAAAATAATAAAAGGGATATGATTAAGATGGGAATTGTATTTTAGAAAATATTGAAGTGAATACTTCTATATGGATAACATGTAGAACTACTTATTGTCGAATATATACAAGTGCATCAACGTTTATGTGCATTCCATTTGATGGGTCACCTAATGCTATTGGCAGAGATGCTTCAATGAATTGTACAGATCTATCAACGCCAACTTTTGAGTAACTTTTACATATAAAAAATTAATCTACTATTGGACAAATTTTAATTTAAGTTATATCTATTCATTATTTTCCAACTATGATATCAAATGATAATTATAAAAATGTTTTATATGCTATAAATCTATAAATAGAGGGCAGAAATCACTAAATATTTATATTTTTTTAGATATTTTTATTAATTAATTTACATTAAATAGATGCTATCCCTCTAGCGATATTTGTCACCACCCGAGCAATAATTTATGCTATAGAATATCTGCTGGTATTACTTACTAAGATTTTTGCGTGATTAATGGAACTTGTGGTTTTTTATCTACTTCTGGATATATTGGAAGAGATACCTAATATAGATGTTTAACCAATTAATAAATACCTATTAGTGGTTCAGTAGACAGATGTTATTACAGCCCAAACAATATTTGCCTTAAAATAGATAGAACTTAATGTATATTATATAGATCAACTTCTACATATTTAGGATATATTTAGAGCTCTGGGAATTGTGCTGAGTTAGAAAAATAGACTTCAACCTATTAATTCGAAAGTAAATTAAAATTCAATGTACAAATTTTAAAAATTTTTTTTATCAAGATGTTCTTAATCTAAGTATTGAGTATTGTTAAAATAGTAACTATTTTATAAAAAAAATTGAATTACCAAATTATGTTGGTAGAGATAAGTTAAACTACAGATGTCTTTCGGCTTATTAAATATAATTCTAAGAAATTTAGTTTTGCATTTCAGGGTATAGTTTTAAAATATCATTAACGAAGGATAGTTTTAAGCCAAATCAATTTCATTAATATTTAGATATTGTACACATGAAGATAGTTGTAAGCCACTTGGATTTAATATAAATTATATAGCTATTCTGTCAGATGGTTCCTGTGGAATAGCAGAATAATAAAATGCCATTCAATGTGCCTTTTAAAGCTATGATGTGTGCTACTACAATAATGCATGTTATTGGCTTTAAGAAATATATTTATTTACTTCAGTACTCAATTTATATAAAGATATTATTATTGGTTATAGATTTTTCTACTATTAATATTAATTAGGGAGTAAATACATCTGGATAATGTCTAGAAAGATTTGATTTTTCTCAAAGTAAATAAACAATACATTTAATAAATTTTAAAGTAATTTTAATTTCTATTAGATTTCAGAAAATGTGAAAGCAATCACTGTAAAATAAAATCTTTTGATAAAACTAAAACTGCATGCTATTTAGTAAACGGATAACCTGGATTAGCAGGTTTTAGCTCAGATGGATCTTGTATGGATTTTGATGAATCGCCAGCGATAAAGTTAGTTTTAATCTAATCATTCTAATTGAGATAATACAATTATTTTTAAAAATAGATGTACTGATAAAACAAATACTATTTGTTATGATCCTAATACTCAATAATGCAAAAGAACTATCAATTATGGATCTCCTGGAAATGGATGTGTATTAAATAGAAAATGTTAAAAAATATCAAACAATTAATATATTGGTAGAGATAGATATGAATATTAGTGCCTAACACATTAATAGTAAGCAGTGGGAGGAGTAAGTACATGTTTTGATGATCCTTAAAATATATGCTTAGTTAGATCTTCAGATTAATTTTGTGTAATTTATCCTTAGACAGCTTAGTATTTGGGTTATATTGTAGAAAATAAAGAATGTGCATAGTTAGATAATTTAACATATTCATTTGGTATAACAGCAAGTAATTTTATTGTTATAGATTATATTACTTAATTCACATTTTCTTTTAGATCTTATAAATTTAAGATTAAATTACTGTTAAGATTATAATGGATTCATAAGACAGATTGAAAGCACCCTTAATGTTGGAGTAGATTCTTATTAATACCTTTGCTTAGCATAAGATTAAATTACATCAACTCCTATCCTTTAATGCTTTTATGGGTAATTAATAATTATTTAAATCTAACAGATTAAAATAAATAAATTATTTTTAAAAAGATTTTGTATTAATGTGGACAAATGTTAATTGTATGATTACATATTTATTGGAAGAAATAGTGCTTACTAATGCTTATAAGAAGGGGAAGCAGTAAGTGTTGAATGTTCTAAAATTGACACAGTTTGTTATGATCCAAACAAAAAGGCTTGCTATTACACCAACGACAATGATCCAAAATAATCTGTAATTTATTTGGCAAATTTATTTATAAAGCCTATACTTTTTTAGCTTTTAAACTAAAAAATTAAACTTTTAAGTATAAATTGAAGTGAAATATAAATATTAATTTATTTAGAAAGGATGAAATTTTAAAATACTATTACTAATATCATATGTAGAATATTTTACAAAAAAAAAGACGATTATGAGCTTAGATTCTCAAATTATACTCAATTTAAAGTTTCAAAATATTAATTTCCTTTGTTTATTTTATATTATAGGGTAGGATCTAAAATGGATAGTGTGCTGTCAGATATCAGTATTATCCAAGTAAATAGATTATATATATTTTTACAAATAATTTAGTTGTGTTATTTTTCTTAGAAATTATATTATGTTCAATAAATCATTGCAAAGAGAAGCAAAACCCTAACGATAATAATTCTCCAGAAGGTTGTTTCCCATTTGACGAAAGCATTAAAAGAGTAGGAATAGATAAAAATGGATATTGTGTATATTAGGATTTACCTACAGCAGTTAGGTATTGATTTAATGTAAAAAAGGATCATTATATATTTATAATTAAATATTAAATTATATTAGATGTATGAAAGGATAGTTTTGCCTTGATAATTTGAATGAATTTAGGTGTAAAGCTTTAGTTTATTCAAAAGATTTTGTTAAATTTTCGAGGTAAAAAGTAACAGGATATTGTTTACCTTTTATTGATTCTAAGGAAGAAGGTGATAGTATAGAAACATGTGTTACCAGTACTTGTATTTATACTAACTATGTTACTTTAAAAGACTACTGTTTCCCTGAAGGTACTCTTGCTAGAGGTGATTATATAGTTGGAATTGACATAAATGGGTATTGTATCCTATAGGATGAACTAACATCTGTTTGTAATTCTTTAAATTTTTTTGTGAAGATAGTTTTAAAATTAATATAACTTATTAATAATAGAAATTATTTCTTGTCTAGGAGTCACTTACTGTATTCTTGATATAGGGTAATTAATTAATTCTTTTCATAAAATAAATAGCCCAATTTTTTAATAACATTTAATGAATTTAATAATTAACATTATTATTTTATTCTTAATTATAGTGGAGGACAATCTAAATGTTAATTAGTTTAAGAATTTGATTCTAACTATCCTACTCTCATTTATAAGGCGAAGAATATTAATTAACGTTGCTAAGATTTAAATATTGGTAACTAATTTACATCAAATATTCTATAATTATTGATTTATTAGAAAATAGTATTGGATGTATGGATGGGTTGTACTGTTTGAATAAAGGCAATAATAAAAAATGTGAAGCTATGATTTCACAATCAGAAGTTAATAAAATAGGAAGAGATTTATACACACAAGAATGCCTACCATAAGGATTTCCTTATGCTGGTAAATGCTTAAGAGAATTTTGTATTGTATCAGGAGTTTGTGAACCATTGTCTTCTAAATATCCTGGAAAAGAAGAAACGACACATAAATGTTTAACAGTAAATTAATCTGGTAATTTTGGCGCCTCTAATTGTTATACAAAAGGGTATTTTTAAAAATAATCTTTGATTTATACCAAATTATTAAGATATATTTAATTTAATAAAAAAGGTATTGTTTAATTAGGGATTTAGATGGAAAATTATCTTGTAATAAACTTATGTTTTCAAATATAAATGCAATTGGTAAAAAGAATGATAAAATAAATTTAAAATCTAATAATAATTATAATTATAAAGGTGTTGAAAAGGATACACAGATGTGCTTGAAATAAGATTAAGCAATAGCTGTAATTTTTTTATTAAAAAATAATATTTTTAAAATATTTATATATGATTAGGTTATGTGCGCAACAGGATAACACTGCTTAGATCCCATTACATAAACTTGTATAATAATTGATACTAGTATTGGAATGTGTACTGATAGCAATGGAGTGTGTACCTCAAGTGGAGCCTGTAAAAAATGTAATATAGATCAATGCTTATCACTTAGTTTATAAAAGAGTTGTGAGTTTCTAGTTTAGTCTTCTAGAAAATAATGCACAGACAAATTTGGTAATCAATTTTCTTAAATTAATTCAACATTTTAATAATCAACCATTAAATTATATTAATTATAAGGATTTTGTGCGAAATTAAATTCTTAAACTTGTGTAATTTGTCCAGATAGCTATTGTATGATTAATAATAGTGGTAATTGTGTAACCTCAATAGACTTATTATAGTTGATTAATGGAAATTCATGTTTTATATAGAAAAAGGATGAAAGGATTTGTGTATAGTAAAATATTGACAATCCAGATTCTAATGGAAATTTGCTCTGTACCAACAGTTAAAGTTTTTGTTAAAATACTTAAGTAAAAAGTACTGATTGTTTGCTATGCCCTAAGTATTATTCTAATCCTGGTACTCAAAAGTGTTATAGTTTATAAGAAAAATCTATTCTTATACCCAATTCTGAATAGTTATTTTTTGAAATGAAGTTAACTTATGTTAAGGAAGATTGCTATGATTAAACCTATTGCTAGACTGATATATCAAAAAAATGTCCTATTGGGTAAAATTCTTTTAGTAAACTTTAATTCATTGATTTTCATTATAATAAAGATGTTATTCATGCAATTCAGTTAACTTTTGTACAAAGTGTGTAGAGGGGTATTTCTTATTTGAAGAATCCAGTATGAAATAAATATGCATAAAATGCAGTTAAGAAGTATTCTAATATAGAGAAATGGCAACTTATTACAGCTAAATACCAACCTATAAGTGTTTGGGATGTTCTGCAGAATATGGATAATGGTATTTTCTAAATCTAAAATTATAGATAGTGTCATATTATATTATTATAAAATAAGGTAAGAAACTACAGACATTTATAAAACTTGTACAAATTACTAGGTGTTCTATGGATCAAATAGCTAGATTATGAGTAAAGATCTACCAGCAATTAATTTCATTGTTGATACTCTTATGGGAGTAAAAACTCTAGTTTCTTATGATTCGATATTATGTAAACCTATTATCAAATTTATTTATACTTAAATCAAATTTTAAATAGGCCCTTTAGGATGCAAATCATGCATATAAGATTCAAAGATTAAAGCAAATTGTGTTAAATGTGATTTAAATTATTTCTTAAATGATGGAAACTGTGAAAAATGCCCAGATTAATGTGAAGAATGTGAATATGCCACATTTCAAACTGGGTATGCCTAATTAAAAAGTTAAATGAATTATGATACTAGTTAATAGGATTGGTATAACTTTAAATTGATATGTTTGAAGTGTAAAACATAGTATATTGTATCATATGACCTATCATCTTGCCAAAAATGCAGAGAAAAGTGTAGCATTTGTTAATATGGTATAAAAATAGATTAGAATTTTAATTTATTGTAATTTATTTACATTATAATTATTAATAGAAAATGATAGTGAAGTGTTGAATATTAATCAATCTGCTTTAAGAATGATTTCTCTGGAGGAATTTAAAACTAAAAAGTATATTAAAAAATGTACCTAATGCAATTATGGATATTTCCTATCAGAAAATGGTAATTATAGTAATATACTGCTAATCTTCATAAATTAATATTCCAACAAAACTATTGAAATAATAGTTGATATTTTAAAAATAAATAATTATAAGAACTAGATTTATGCCCCAAATTAATTTATTTTTAAGGAGAATAGGGTATTTATGATGAATGTTAGAATAACTAATTTTAAATAAAATTTTTATTGATTATTAAAAAAGGCGAATCATGTATTAAGAATATAAATAATTGTAATCATAGTACTACTGTTGTAAGATATGGCTCTTAAGACTATGATTTAACTGAAAATCTGTGGATATTTTTGAATGGAACACCGACTTCTTTTAAGTACATATGCAAATAATGTAAGGAGGATTACAGAATATCAAAAGATGGTAAATCATGCCTTATCGGATGCAAATCTTCTATTTCTTAGTTTAAATGTTAAAGTTGTTATACTACCTTAACTGATTCTATTAAATGTCTTGACTGTATTAATGGAATGGTATTAAATAATATTATCAACCCACCCAAATGTTAAGATGATCTTTGCAAATCAAATGTAAATTAGCTATTTAGTTACTTACATAAATCTATCCAATATTATAATATTAATTAAATGTTTATTTTCATAACTTATTTACTTAATTACTGTAATTATAACAGAATTATGGATGCTAAGAATGCTTTTTATATTATGATAATGCTTTTTAATAACCAATTTATTAATGTACTAAATGCATAAATTAGTATGCCATTCCTACAGTAAATGGATGCATCTCTTGTCCAATCGGATGTACTAAATGTTATGAAGGTAATATTTTGCTAAAATAATGTACTTTAATTTAAAAATCTTATTTAAAAGGTACAAGAGCATTTAATTATACTTCCGAGTTAATTCACAAGAGAAATTAGATGACAATACAATAGAGATTAGATTATAATAATATAGAAATTAAATATGATTTAATTTGTGAAGAATGTGCTGAAGGATATTATTTTGATTAAAATAATAAATAATGTTAGCTAATTAAATGTGGTTAGTATTGCTAAAAATGCATACTTGTTAATAATAAACCAAAATGCATTACCTGTAATAATGACTCTTTAATGTTACTTATTTAAAGCTTGACTTATTTCATTGGAAGATTTTATTTTTAATAGAATAATATCCCTAATTTCTCTAGCATAGTATCATTTACTCCATAAGGAGATAATTGCTAAGTATGTCCAATCATGTAAATTTATATTTACTCATAAAATTATCCTTAAAAATAAATTATTATTGAAAATAATCTATTAAATAATTCTTTTTTAAAATGCATTTATTAAATTTAAAAGGTGTTAAACATGTTTAAATGATAATGATTTAAGTAAAAATCCACTTTTACTTTATGATTCTTAATGTTTATCATGTAAACAAACAATAAGTCCAAGTTCTTTAATGACAGATTACAAAATTACTTATGATAAAGAGAGAAGGAAATGTTACTTATGTTAAAGTACTGAGCAAGGTTGCTATTTTAAGAAACAAAGAATAATTTATACTAAATGCTTAGATACAGATAGCTAACAAGGAGATGGTTCATTTTAGAATCCAGTTAATTTTAATAGGCTAAATGAGATAAATATCGATAAACTTATCCTTGATGAACTAGAATATTAATAAGCAATTGTTTATTATAATGAGTTATAAGTCAAAGAGTTACAGGTTACTTTGATATTCTTAGGTGATGAATGTACTGAAAAAAGATCTCAAGTATTCAAATCATCTTTAAAAGATAGTATAAGATCATTAGAAAAAGCTAGTTTAAATATTACATCAATTACTGCTATGCCTGATCAGATAATAAAGTTTTACTAGCAAAGTACTTTTGTTATCTAAGGATTTGATTAGGTAAAGGTATAGAAGGTATTATTTTAATAACAAAATAATTTAAGCAAGATAGGATTATCCATTAATGATAAAAATTTGTCTTCTTTTGAAATTTATAATTGTTAATTCTTATAATTATTGACATCAAATGAGGCTAATAAACAATATTTAAACATTAGTTTATCTACTATACAAAAGGCAAACTTATTGTTTTAGAATATTCAATTCAAAAATATTTACATTAAAAATCATGGCTAATTGATTTAGGTTATGAACTTACTAGAAAACTCTTAGATTGATTTTAAGTTAGAATAAGTATCATTTATTAATGTAACTTTTCGCTCATTAAATTAATATTATTAATTTATTTATTATTTATCTATTATAAAAGGTTTTGTTTGACCAATCAACAATAATTTCTTTGAATATGCTGTAAATTAAAGTTAATGCTATTAATACAACTTTTTATCATTCAACCTTAAATTCTAAGGCACTTTTATTTGATGTTGAAGCTAATAAAATAGCTAATTAAGCAATAGAAGTTATATTTGAAAATATTACTTTTACAGAAACCTAATTTTTCAGTGGTTCTTAAATATTAAATTCTAACTTCCTAGTTTCCTTAATAATTACAAATATAAAATTTAATTAATGCTCTTTTTATTCTGAAATCACTGAGTCTTAACCATTAATATTGTCAAATACATATTTAGTAAAAGGATTTAATATATCAAAATGCTTGATAAAAAATTAAAGTTTTCTATAATAACAAGATAGTAAATCAATATTAAATAAAAGTGCTATATTTTCTGGAATTAATATTTTAGAAAATGAAATTACTACAAGTATTTATATCTTCTTGAAATTTAGTACAGCATCTAGTAGTGATATAGTAATCGATAAAGTAAGAATGGTAGGAAACAAAATCTATTCTAATAATCTATAGAGCATGATAGAACTATCAAACTTATATACAATCAAAATATCTGAAATCTAAATGATTGATAATAACTAATTTTTATTTTTGAAAGTTGTGGACTCAGTAAATATCTACATTTCTAAAGTATTGTAGGATTAAAGTAGCGATTAAGTAATGTCTCCATTTATATGCTAATTAAATCAAATATAAAACTATATAAGCATATTTGATATTACATAATCAAATTGCTAATTAAACAAAAATTCAATTGACATAACTAGCAGTCTTTAAACTTTGAATAATCCAAATTATGGAGTTTCTAATCAATCAATCCTTTAAGGCGTTTCTATTGGAAAGATTCAGAGTACTAATACTACTATTGTTGTTAAAAATACTTATTAATTATCTGCACCAATATCGATTGTTTCTAAACAATAAACGATTATTAATATTTTCTCAATTCAGTTTTCTAATTTTAAATCCTCATTGCGCATTACCAATGTAATTTTCTTTTTTAAACCTTCTTTAATCTTTAATAAATAATTATATTTTATTTTTAATGAGATGGTTGGTTGATATTTATTTAACTTTTATTTAAAAAATATTTAGATTCCATTAGGACTGATTTCATAAGGATTTTATCTATATGCCCCTCATGTTAAAATTGAATTTAAAGATTCAAAATTTATAGATTTAGATTAAAAGGATCCATTTCATTGGATTCTAGGTTTAGCACTATCTATTAATTTTTAGTCCTGTAATTTCGTAAATAATATCGGTATAAATTGGGAAACTCGCCCTCTTATTAATACTGTAAAGAAAGGAGGATTTGTAAATATTTTTAGTGAAACTATCTATATTAAGAATTCCAAATTCGTAAATGGATTAGCACTATATGGCGGTGCTTTATATTGGACTACAAAATAAAGGGGGAATATTTTTATTTAAAATAGCACTTTTGAAGGCAATAGCGCTTATAGTAATGACGATTTTGAAACTGAAGGAGGTGCGCTATTTATTGATGGATATCAATCAAGCGGATTTGATATCAAAATTTAAGAATCATTCTTTACATCAAACATTGCACTCTATAGGGGAGGTGCAATCTAATTCAAGACATCAATAACTCCAAGAAGTGCAATATTTATTGAAGATACCACCTTTTACAATAATTTAAGCTTAAAGGGTAGTAATATTTAAGTTGATAGTTTGAAGGCAGTAAAAACTATAGTTGTTTTAAAAAAAGTGATATCGTTAAATGAAATTCTTGTTCTGAAAAATAAGATGGCTGTAGCCATTTCATTCTTAAATAATGTTGGATAATAAGTTAGACTAAAACTAGATAAATCTTTATTTTCTATAAACAATGCTTATGAAGTGACAATTTAAGACTCCAAATTCAAAATAAAATTAAACAATACAAAAGAAAAATCAATAGCTACATTAAATAATTTAATTTTCTAAAAGATTTTCTACATCACCAATATAAATACTTTTGCAGATTTAAATAATTTCTATGAAGAGAGTGTATTTTAGAATAATTTAATCACAATAAAATCAGTGATTCATTTATTTAGCTACAACATCACTATTTAAAATAATCAAAATATCAATGAAATATTGACAAATAGTAATTCAAGTGATGAAGTTTAAAGTATCATTAATTATGAGGCTATATATGCTTAATTTCTTTAATTATATTCTTTTAATAATTAATGTCAGCTGTGCAATAAAGGAATAATTAAAATAGATTCTCTTTATTTAAAAATATAAGACTCTAATTTTTAAAATAACATAGCTAATTGTGGTTCTGGATTATATATCACATAGTTAGAAACCGAAGCTGTTGATGTATATATTCCCTCTTAAAAAATTTTCAGTGATAGAATAATTTAAAATTCTAAGTTTAAAAACAATTTAGCTCTCGTTAATGGAGGAGCCGTCTATGTATAATAATCTTCTATTTTAATATAGTCAACGCTTTTCTATAAAAATAAAGCAAACGATTAAGGTGGTTCAGTCTATTTAGATAATTCTTCTGATTAAATACTTCATAATGTAATTAATTTAACAAATTCTACTTTAATTGAGAATAATGCAAATTATGGAGGTGTAATTGGATCAAATACAGGTTAATCTATTAATAAATTAAGTAATAACACTTTGCTGGATAATAAGGCTATAAAATATGGAAACAATATAAATGTATCTCCCAGTAAAATTAATGTATATGTGAATGGTATAAAGAGATCTACACCAACTAATGAATTAAATATATAAGATCACCAAGGAGGATATTTTAAAGTAAGAATTATAAAATTTAAAAACAAAATTAATTAAATTATTAATAAGATATTACAGTATGGTTTATTATTAAATAATTATTTAGTTTATTCTTATTTAATTATTTATTTATAAATATGTAGGATGACATAACATTGAGACTATCAAATAATTTGGAGGAGGAAATTATTGACTTACCTTCAGACTTAAAATTAAAAATACGTATTCTGAATGGTTATGGTTATTTAAAATCTTCCTTCATTTCTCATAAAAAAGGAATATTTAATGTAACAAAATAAATTGAAGTATATGGCTTAATGGATAAATAACTTTAATTCGAAGTTTCTTGCGATTTAATCTAAACTGCTATATTTGATAATCAAGAATAAGTCATATAATATGATTAAAACTATACTTTTCTTATAAATATTCAATTATCATCTGCTTGTCCAGTAGGAAAAATATAAAAAAAAATATATACTTATTTTGATTAGTGCTCTGAGTGTAAAGAATCTTCATATAGCTTTTAAACCTCCAATACATGTTAAAAATGTCCAAATATAGATATCTATTGTAAAGGTAATTAGATGCTTTTATCCTCGAAGTATTGGAGAGTTAACCAAATATCATCATAGATCTATGATTGTAAAAACTGTGTAGGTGATTATAAATTGAATTAAAAAATCAATTAATCTAGGAAATTAGAGTAAATTATCCTCACTGATCAGAATTATTACTGTGCTTAAGGTAAGAAACTTTATTTGATTTAGACATTTATAATTAGAATTAAGAAAATTAGTTTATATTTTCAATAAATTAATCTTTAAAATCAATTTGAATTTAATTAATTTGCAATTTTGATATTTTAAATTTGAATTTCTATTATTTTTCTAAATTTAGAATGTATGAGTTATTAATGGTTTATTAATTTAAAAATTAGGATATATAGGTGCTCTTTGTGAAGACTGTGATAGAAGTGGAAAGTATTGGGGATAAAGATATTTTATGGATTTGAATGAGAAATGTTAAAGGTAAATAAATTTTTATAGATTGAAATGTCTATTTAATAATAATAATACTGTAATTAAAAACTAGATGTGACGAAATAGAGCTACTCGAAATTATTTATCCCATTTCTGTGGTGATCCTTATAGTATTTGTTCTTCTATATCTTTCCTCGAATTACTAAGAATAAACATAAAAAAATCTACTATATAAAATATTGCTTGTTATCTTATCAAAACCATTCTAATTTAAATAACAAAATAATTTAAGGATCATCAAATTCTTTTTAAACTAATCATCAATCATAGGATTAATTTTAAGCTATGAAACCTTTATACCAAATTTTGTATAGAATGTTTTCATTGATATTGGTAACCTACTTGGCTTTTATATGAGAGTAGCAGAATGCTTTTTAGAAAAGATACTATCTACTGATATAATTGTTAAGAATTGCGTACTTTTAATATTAGTGTGGCTCTCTGTGTATATATGCTTTTTATTTATTTGCCTAATAAAAAGATTAGCTTTCAATTAGAAATATTGGGTGGAGCAGCTAGTAGTTGGTACCTATATATTTATTTATTTTTCTCAGACAGCCATCCTAATTAAATTATTCAGATCAGTAAACCAAATTTCTCTCCTTTATTTTAAACATTTTTAAGATGATTAATTTTTTAATATTTCCTAAAAATTTTGTTATCTAATTACATTTTATAAATTTTAAAAAAAAATAGATTAAATGCTAAGTATTTGATAATGTCTACTTTGTTACTGATTTCCTTTCTCATTTTTGCGATTCTGCTCATGAATAGCTTTCTTAAGAATTATTTATTCCTATGTTCTTTGCAATATTATTTCTTCCTCAAATAATAATATATCTCAAACTCAAAAAGAGACGTTACTACCTTGATTAATATTCAAATTAAATATTCTACAGTTTCTTCACTTCTGATTATAACTCATAATTTTATTTCTGGGATCTGATTAAACTAATTTAAAAAATCATATTAGCAATAATCTACTCATCATAATATTAATTAGATTAGATGTAAACAATTTTATCAGTCATTACTGCTTTAACATATAGTCTTATCTTATTCATTTGTAAATAATTTAAAATAAATTTATTTATTTATTAATTAACTGAATCTTTTATATTAAAAATATAGGCCAACCATACAAAAAACGTTACTTGAATTATATAGAGTTTAGGATATCTAATCTAACAGCAATATCTTTTAGTCTAAATTCTATATCTTTGAAGTCTAATGATGAATTGCAAAAATATATTATAGCAGTAATTAATGTTACTATAATTACAGGAATGCTCTATTTTATATTCATCAAAATTAATTTTAATTTAAAATCTTAATTTATACTTATAATTGAATTTTTTGAGAAGAAATTCTATTTATGCTCTATCATGATTAATAAGCTGGGTCTTAATAAATTGTCTATAAGAAAATAAAATTCTTTAAAAAACTGGTAGAAAATAAAAGACACTTTGTTTGCTATCTATTAAAAGAAGAATCAAGGTAACCATGCTATTATTAGTGAATTAAATATTCTACTAATAAAAGAATGCTTTAACAAGTAAAAAAATAGTAAATAATAAAATAAATTAACTCAGCTTGATATAATTCAAAATGATATAACCTTCATTACTTAATGAGATGAAATTAATATTAAATTTAATCAGTTATTTTATATTATTTTGTAATTATCACACATAATTATTTTAAATGAAGTTTAGTAGTAACATTTTAAATAGATAAAATTTCAATATTTTTATATTTATAAAGTGTATTTAAGGCCAATTCTAAATCACTTTTTTGATAGAAATTTTTGCCTAAATTGAAATTAGTGAAGGCTTAAATGGAGTAGAGCTTAAAAATTTTCAAAGGTTCTGTACTATATTTAAGGTAGATTAAATTAAATACAAAATATAATAATTTTTTATATTTTATAAAACTCTACTTCATCCTCTGTTATAAATTAAATGACAAACTCCCTTTTATATTAATTATTTTTTAATTTGGTTTCTTACAATTAATTCCTTGAAAAAAGATAATAATAATTATCAAAAATATCAAACAGAAAATTATATTATAAATCTGAAATTTTCAGCTACAATTATTTATTAATAAAATAAAGTACTTTTAATTATATGAAATTAAATTTAGGAATAATTCCTTCCTAGTATTATTTAAGGAATCTTATCTTTTTTTATTAGTCAGATATCAGTTTCTTATCAATACTCGTTAGAGAGAGAAAATCAAACTTATTTAATTATTAAAGAATTTCATATTTTGATTAGAAATTTATTTAAGTTTAAAAAATAAAACCTAGTTTTTTTCAATAATGGAAGATTACATTTATTTAGTGATGAACTTTTGAAGATAGTGAATTTTATAAATGGAATTTATTTAAATAAGAATGGTGTTTATTTTTCAAACAAATTTAGGGAGTAATAATTAATAGATAGCTTTACAAAATATTAATCTAACTTTTACCTCAATATATTTATTAAAATAGAAGTTGATTTCTATTGCTAATCTTAATACTGATATCATATGTAAACTTGAAAGATCAAATAGTAAAAGAAAATTTCTTGTATGTTTTTTTTTTACCAAAAACATAAAGTCAATAGAAACAGTTTACTTTATTAATATTTATTTAATCAAATAAATATTTAATATTAGCCTGATTTTAGATTTTTAAGCAAATTATCTTAATTAATTTTGATTCAAAATAAATAAATTATAAACAAAGAAGATAGAAGGAAAAAGAATAATGAGGATATTAATTTTCATTATGGCGATTAACTAAATGATAAGGAGTATATATGGAAATTGTAGCCTTAAAAACTATTGTTATGATGCTATAGATAATAATTGTAAAGAAATAGATGGATTATTTTATATTGGTAGAGAATAATATACACATTATTGCTTGGGGGATTCAAAAATATCAACTTTGGGTGTAGAATTTTGTAAAAGTAAAAACTAACCAATATGTAAGACTAAAGACTAAAGATAGTGCATAATATTAAAAAATAACTCCTTTTATGTGGCTGTATTACAAAGGGAAACAATTTGTGTGGGATTAAATGAATCAATTTCTAACGAATATAAACTCTAAAGTACCCTAATTTTAATTAGTTTTAAAACTCCATAAAAAATCGTATGATAAAGTTAAATTATTTTTTCTCATTTTTAAAAAATAGAGATATCATTTATTAAGGAAGGTTTCTGCTAAAATAATTAAGGAATAATAATTTAAGGAATGCCATAATTAAGATCAACTTCATATTTTTTATGCAACTAATCTAACAGTCATTAGAGAATGCTTGAGGCTTGTAGTAATTAGTAATAACTGTTAATTTACACTAACAACAAAAAATATTAAATAAATTTGAATAAACTTATAGGAATGAGTGCTTAAATCAATCAGGTTCTTGCTAGGATATTGAATTATATCCCGTAATATTTTCTTTGCTTATAATATAATAATAGCCAAATATTTAACAATAATATTTAGAAAATAAAAATACTTTACTAATTCATAACCTATTATTTTTATAAAATAAGGGAAAATTAAATGAAAGTCCTTATACTTGCGTTGTTTCAGGTTCTTATTATTCTTAAATTATTTGCAGTAGTTAAAATTGCGTTTATCAAAATGAGACTAATTAATATACTTGCTTTGATTTATAATCTACTTCTCCTTATTTAATATCTGTAATAATTTATTTATTCTTGAAAATTAAGAGATTAGTAAATAAAAATAACAATAAAGGGAATTCTATCTAATGGATATTGTGCTATTTTTAATTCTTATTATACAGATCCCACACTAATATGTAATATTTAGTATTGTAGATACATTTAATCAGCAAGTTCTGTAACTTGCTTGGAATATGATTCTATAGTAGTATTGGTATAGATTTATTTTTTATTAATTCAAAATAAATTAAGTATATTTATCATTTTCTAAATAGGGTAAAACTGATCAAAATGATTGTGTAGTGAATGGAATATATTAGCCAACCTTGTTAATAACTTGCAAGCCTAGCTATTGCAGATACATAATTGGTGCATAAGCAACTTGTCTGAGTATAGAAGGTTCAGTATCTCCAATAATATCTGTAAAAAATAAATACCTATCACTTAAAAATATATTAATAAGGGACAATCATTATATAATTAAATTGATAATAATAAAAGGGTTTTGATTAAGATGGGAATTGCATCTTAGAAAACATTTAAGTATATACTTCTATTTAGATAACTTGTAGATTAACTTATTGTAGATTATATACGAGTGTATCAACTTACATATGCACTCTATTTGATGGGTCACCAAATGCTACAGGCAGAGATGCTTCAATGAATTGTACTGATCAATTGACACCAGCCACCTAGTAATTATTATTGAATCATAAAAATAAATGATTTAATGTAGGTTTTAAATTAAATATAGATATTTTAATAGCCAAGATATGACCTATAACTCTATAAATATATATTGATTAATATTTTTATAGATAAAAATTTATATTAGGAACATTTTTAGTACTACCCACCTATCTACAACTACCCCCTATCCTTAACAAACTCACACTAAAAAGTGAATTTATCATTTAAATTTTCATATAGAGTGGGAATGTTTTTTAATTTAAATTTTTAAATTCCTTAAAACATTTTAGTCTCTTTAATTATTCCTTAATCTATATTTAAACAGAACTTTCGAGACTTTTTCTTATTGATTTTATTTTAATATTAAATATAATTAAATTTTATAGAAAATCTATTAATAATTTATTATATTATAAAATAAATTTAAAAAACTAAAAATAGATGCTATCAATCTAGTGATATTTGTTAACACCCTGGAAATTAGTAGTGTTTTAAATTATCTTCTGATATTTCTAAAGATTTATGTGTAGTTAATGGGATTTGTGGCATATTATCTGCTACTGGATATATTGGGAGAGATGTTTTATACAAATGCTTAACAAACTAATAAATTCCTTAAAGTCTGTAATTAGTCGATAGATGTTATTATAGTCCACATGATATTTGCATGAATAGAGAAAAAACTTAGTGTATACTCTATAAGCAAACTTCTAATTATTTAGGATATATTTCTAGTTCTGGATACTGTGCAGAATTAGAAAAATAAACTTCAACAAATTAATTCGAAAGTAAATTTTAAAATATTAATTGATATTTAACAATCTATTTTATTAAAAAGATGTTATGAATTTAAGTCTTGATTATTGTTAAAATGATAGCTATATTATAAAAAAAATTGAACCACCCAATAATGTTGGCAGAGATAAGCTAAACTAAAGATGTCTTTCAGCTTATTAACAATAATTCTAAGAAATAGAGATTTGTATTTCAGGGTATGCTTTAAAAATATCCTTATCAAAAGGAAGATTTTTGTTAAATATATTTTATTGATTTAAAGGTATTGTATGCATGAAGGTAGCTGTAAACCAATAGGATTTGATAATAAATACATTGCTAAATTATCAGATGGTTCATGTGGGGAAGCAGAATAGACAAATGCCATTTAATGTGCATTTTAAAGTTATGATGTTTGCTACTACAATAATGCATGTTATTGGCTTTTAGATAAATATTCATTTACATCAGTAACCAATTTATAAAAAATTTTTAAATTAACAATTTTATTCTGCTTTTAAAATAATTTAGGGAGTTGATACATTTGGATTTTGCTTAGAAAGAAATAATTTTACCTTAAGTAAATTAATAATAAATTTAAGAATTAAAACTATCTTATTTATCTTATTAGATTTTAAAAAATGTGAAAGTCATCACTGTGTAAAAAAATCTTCTGATTAAACATTAACTGCATGCTATTTAGTAGATGGATAATCAGGTTAAGCTGGCTTTAGCTCTGATGGATCTTGCATGGATGTAGATTAGTCACCGGCAACTAAGTATTTTTTATTTAAACAATTCTATTTGATTTAAAAAAAATTAATATTGAAAATAGATGCACTGAGAAAACAAATGCTATTTGTTATGATCCTAATATTTAAGAATGTAAAATAACAGCCAATTATGGATCTCCAGGATATGGGTGTAGTTTAAATAGATAATGTCATATGATATCTAATAATTTATATATTGGTAGAGATACAAATGAATATTAATGTCTAACTCATATGTAGGAGTCTGTAGGTGGCGTAAGCACATGTTTTGATGATCCTCAAAATGTATGCTTAGTAAGATCTTCAAATTAGTTTTGTGTAATTTACCCATAGACTACATAATATTTGGGATATATTCTAGAAAATAAAGAATGTGCATAAAAGGATAAACTAACTTATTAATTTGGGATAATAGCTAGTAATTTATTATATTATTATCAATTATAGTGCTTTTTTAACATCTATTTTAAGATCTAATAAATTTTAGATAAAACTACTGTTAAGATAATGATGGTTTCATAAGACAGATTGAAAGCACCCTTAATGTTGGAGTAGATTCTTTTAAATATATGTGTTTAGCAAAAGATTAAATTACATCAACTCCTATCCTATAATGTTATACAGGGTAATTAATAATTATTAAAATCTTGCTTATTTAATAGAAATTAAATTATTTTTTAGATTTTGTGTTAATGTTGATAAGTGCTAATAGTATGATCTAGTAAATATTGGAAGGAATAGCAATTACTAATGTTTATAAGAAGGCATACCACTAAGTGTTGAATGTTCTATAAATGATTAAGTATGTTTTGATCCAGCTAAACAGGCATGCTATTTCATCAACGAAAATGATCCAAACCAATCTGTAAGTTCTTACTTAAATTTTAATTAATTTTTCTAAAAAATTAATAATTATCCCTCCTCTATTATTTTGATAAAAATGTCTATTCAATAACTAAACTTGTTTATTTTATAGGGTAGGATTGATAATGGATTATGTGCTATCAGATATTAGTATTATCAAAGTAAATAGATTTTTAAAAATCTTAAAGTTTATTATATAATTCCTAATAGAAATATTACTATGTTCAATAAATCATTGCAAAGAGAAGCAAAACCCTAACGATATTAACTCTCCAGAAGGCTGTTTCCCATTTGATGAAAGCATTTAAAGAGTAGGAATAGATCATAATGGATTTTGTGTTTACTAAGATTTGCCTAACGCTGTTAGGTACTTATATATTAAAAGTAAAAAAGGGTGATAAAATTAATATTAAATTTAAATTATATTAGATGTATGAAAGGATAATTTTGCCTTGATAATTTGAATTAATTCAGGTGTAGGGCATTGGAATATTAAAAAGATATTATTAGGTTTGGAAGATAAAAAGTAACTGGGTTCTGTTTACCTTATATTGAAGCTAAAGATTAAGGTAACAGTATAGAAACATGTGTTAAAGAGACTTGTATATATACTAACTCGATTACTCTAAAAGATTATTGCTTCCCTGAAGGTACTCTTGCTAGAGGTGATTATATCATTGGGACAGATATTTATGGAAATTGTATCTTATAGGATGAGCTTACTTCAAATTGTAATTTTTAATAAATATTTTAATAAAAATAGTATTAATCCATAAAAAATATTATTAATAGAAATTCTTTCTTGTCTTGGACTAACTTACTGTATTCTTGATATAGGGTAATTCATATATGTTTTTTTATAAAATAAAAAATAATGGCTTATAAACCGCTTGATAAATTAATCATTAAAGTTACTATTGTATTCAAAATAATAGAGGAGGACAATTTAAATGCTAATTTGTTTAAGAATTCGATTCAAACTACCCTACTCTCATTTATAAGGCTAAGAATAAGAATTAATATTGCTAAGATTTAAATATTAGTAAGATACTTATTTGTAATTAAATAAAATGCAATATAATAATTATTTTTATTAGGTGATAGTATTGGATGTATGGATGGGTATTATTGTTTGAATTAAGACAACAATAATACATGTGAAGCAATGATTTCACCTTTGGATACCAATAAAATTGGAAGAGACCTATACTCATAAAAATGCCTGCCCTAAGGTGCTACTTATGCTGGCAAATGCCTCAAAGAATTTTGCATTTTTTAAGGAGCGTGTATATCATTATCTTCTAAATATCCTGGAAAAGAAGCTACTACACATAAATGCTTAACAGTAAATTCATCTGGTAATTTTGGTGCCTCTAATTGCTTTACACTAGGGTATGTTTAAAAATAATCTTCGAATTACTTTGAATATTTAAAAAATTAAAAAGGTATTGTTTGCTAAAAGAATCAAATGGAAAGTTATCTTGCAATAAACTCTCATTTTCAAATAAAAAAACAATTGGTAAAAGGAAATATATAGAAATTTGAGATCTAATTATACTTATAATTATTAAAGGTATTGAATAAGATACACAGAAATGCTTGTTATAAGGCTAACCTATAGCTGTAATTTTTTTATTAAAAAATCATCTTTTTAAAAGATAATTATATATCATTAGGTTATGTGCGCAACAGGCTCACACTGCTTAGATCCAATTACAAAATCTTGCATCGTAATTGACACAAGAATAGGAATGTGTATTGATGATTAGGGTGTGTGTGCTTACAGTGGGGCTTGCAAAAAATGTAATATTGATCAATGCTTATCACTAGCTGTTTAAAATACTTGTGAGTTTCTAATTTAGCCGACTAGGATATAATGTTAGGACAAATTTGGTAATTTAAAATATTTATTTACCTTTTTAATTATCTATTTTTTCAATTAAATTAATAATAAGGATTCTGCGCAAACTTAGATTCATCAGCATGTATGATTTGTCCAGATAATTATTGTAAGATTAGCAATAGCAATGTTTGTGTAACATCTATAGATTTATTGAAGTTGATTAAAGGCAATTTGTGCTTTATTTAGATAAAAGATGAGAGAATCTGCATCTAATAGACTATTGAAAATCCAGATACAAATGGAAACATGCTCTGTACAAATATTTAAGGTTTTTGCTAAAATATAGCTCTAAAAAGTACTGAATGTTTGCTATGCCCTAAGTATTATTCTAACCCTGGAAACTAAAAGTGCTATAGCTTAGAAGAAAAATCAGTGCTTTAACTCAATCCTTAATAGTTATTTTTCTAAATGGAGTTAACTTATATTAAGGAAGATTGCTATGATTAAGCATATTGCAAGACAGATATATCAAAAAAATGTCCTATAGGGTAGGCAAATACATACTTTTAGAAAATCTTTATTCAATTCTTTTTATTATAATAAAGTTGTTATTCTTGCAATTCAATAAGCTTTTGCTCTAAGTGTATTGAAGGATATTTCTTATTTTAAGAATCTAGTGCAAAATAAATATGTGTAAAATGCAATTAAGATGTGCATTAATATACTGAAATGATGTCTTATTATAGTAATATACCAACCTATAAATGTATAGAATGTTCTTTAGAGAGTCCATAATGGTATCTTTTTTATCATTACTAAATTAAACTTAAATTATTATTTAAAAATAAGGTAAAAGACTACAGGTATTTATAAAACTTGTACAAATTACTAGGTATTTTATGACACAAATAGTTAGATAATCAGCTAAGATCTTCCAGCAATTAATTTCATTATTGATGATATTATGGGAGGAAAAGCTCTTGTTCCCTATCAATCCATTTTATGTAAGAATTCTTTTTTAAAATATATATTAATTAAAAATTAAATTTAAAATAGGCCCTGTAGGATGTAAATCTTGCATTTAAGATTCTATGAATAAAGCAACTTGTGTAAAGTGTGATTTAACTTATTTCTTGAATAATGGAAATTGCGAAAAATGTCCAGATTATTGCGAACAATGTGAATATGCCACATTTTAATCAGGATATGCTTAATTAAAAAATTAGATTAACATTGACCCTACTAGTTAATCATTTCTGTATAATTTTTAATTAATATGCTTGAAGTGTTAAGCATAATATTTAGCTTCATATGACCTATTATCTTGCCAAAAATGTAGAGAAAATTGCGATATTTGTTAATATGGTAAATCAATAAAATCCAATTAATTTAATGTATTTATTTTTTTTTTTTAACTTATTTTTAGAGAATGATAGCTCAGTATTGAACATAAAGTAATCTGCTTTAAGAATGATTTCTTTGGAGGAATTTAATGCTAAAAAATATATTAAAAAATGTATTTCTTGCTCAAATGGGTATTTCCTATCTGAAAATGGTAATTATAATTATATACTGCTAATCCTCATTAATTGAGATTCATATTAATTTTCTTAAATAATTTAATCTATTTTTAGTTTAAAAATTTACCTAAAAAATTATTTATAAAGAGTGGGAGGTGGAGGGTACTTAAGATAAATAGATAAATATAAATGTGTGTTAAATTATAAAATAAAAAATAATTTTTTGTTGTTGATTATTTAAATAGGAGAATCATGTATTTAGAATATAAATAATTGCATATTTAGTGCTACTATTTTAACTTATGGCTCTTAAGACTATGATTTGACTGAGAATCTGTGGATATTTTTGAATGGATAGCCAACTTCTTTTAAGTATATATGTAAATAGTGTAAAGAAGATTATAGAATATCAAAAGATGGGAAATCATGCCTTAATTCTTGCAAATCTTCTATTTCTTAACAAAAATGTTAGAGTTGTTTTACTACTTCTGCTAATTCGAACAGATGCTTAGTTTGTAATGGTGGAGTTGTATTAAATACTATAGTCAATCCTCCCAAATGTTAAGATGATCTTTGCAAAATGAGTGTAAGCTATAACTTAATTGATTTATACCAACTGATTAATCTATATATAAAGCATTAGAACATTTAATAAAATAATTAATTAATTTATTTATTTGTTTTATTGATTATTACAGAATTATGGCTGTTAAGAATGCTTTTTATATTAAGATAATGTTTCAAAATATGAAATCTATTAATGCACAAAATGCTTAAATTAGCATGCCATTCCTACTGTAAATGGTTGTACCTCTTGTCCTTTAGGGTGTGTTAAGTGTTATGAAGGTAAATAATTTGCTAAAAAAGTAAATTCCCATAAAATAATGTTATTTAAAAGGTACCAGAAATTTTAATTATACTTCTCAGCTAATTTACAAGAGAAATAAGATGACTATTTAATAGAGACTGGATTATGAAAATTCAATCATTAAATATGATATAATTTGTGAAGAATGTGCAGAAGGATATTATTTTGATTAAAATAGTAAATAATGTTTGATAATTAAATGTGGATAATATTGCTAAAAATGTAGACTTGTAAATAATAAACCAAAGTGTATAACTTGTAATAACGACTTATTACAATCCCTTGTTTAGAGCCTATCTTATTTTATTGGAAAGTTATATTTTTAATAAAATACTATCCCTAATATTTCAAGCATGATAACACTAACTCCAGAAGGTGATAACTGCCAAGTTTGTCCAATTACGTAAATCCATTTTCATACATACATACATACAATAATAAATGATAATTTGTTAAAAAGGGAATATTAAATAAAATCTAAATTCATTAATATGTAATAATTTAATTAAAAAAAGGTGTTCAGCTTGCATAAATGATAAAGATATAAGTAAAAACCCACTTTTGCTTTATGATTCTTAATGTCTATCGTGCAAATAAACTTTAAGTTCAAGCTATGCTATGTAAAATTACAAAATTACTTATGATAAAGAGAGAAGGAAGTGCTACTTATGTTAATATCCTGAATAAGGATGCTATTTTAAGAAGGAAAGAATAATATATACCAAATGTTTAGATACAGATAGTTAATTAGGTGAAGGGACATTTTAGAATCCAGTTAATTTCAATAGGCTAAATGAGATAAATATAGATAAGCTTATACTTAATGAGTTAGAATACTAATAAGCTATTGTCTATTATAATGAGTTGTAAGTAAAACAATTAGAGGTTTCTTTGATTTTCTTAGGAGATGAATGCACTGAAAGAAGATCTCAAGTATTCAAGACATCTTTAAAAGATAGTATTCGATCATTAGAAATAGTTAGTTTAAATATTACATCAATAACTGCTATGCCTGATCAGATAATCAAGTTTTACTAGCAAACTACTTTTGTTATCTAAGGATTTGATTAAGTACAAGTAAAAAAGATATTATTCTAATAATAAAATAATCAAAGCAAGATAGGATTATTCATAGATGATAATAAATTGTCTTCCTTTGAGATTTTGAATTGCCAATTCCTTCAATTATTTTAGACTCCAAATAAAGATAATAAATAATATTTAAACATTAGTTTATCTACAATAAAAACAACAATCTTATTGTTTTAGAATGTTCAATTTAAAAATATTTACATTCAAAATTAAGGCTAATTGATTTAAGTTACCAGTTAAATAGAAAACTCCTAGATGGATTTGAAATTAGAATAAGTGTCATTTACTAATGTAAATTTTAATTTATTAAAGCTAAATTAATTTAATTTTTATTTATAAACATAGGTTGAGTTTACTTAATCTAAATTAATTTCTTTAAATACTCTAAAAATTAGCATTAGTGTTATTAATTTAACTTTTGATGATTCAATTTTAAATTCTAAATCACTTTTATTTGATATTTAAGCTAACCTAATTACTAGTCAAGTAATACATGTTTTATTTGACAATATTGCTTTTACAGAAACATAATTCTTAGGTGGGTCTTAAATATTAAATTCTAATATCCTAACTAGTTTAACTATTCAAAATATAACATTCTATTAATGCAAATTTTAATCATAAATCCTTGAATCATAACCACTAATAATATCAAATACGTATGAAGTTAAAGACTTTAAAATATCAAAATGCTATTTAAATAATCAAAGCTTTCTATAATAGCAAGATAGTTCATCATTATCGATCAATTTAAAATAAAGCTCTATATATTCAGGAATTTATTTTTATGATAATGAAATTACTACTAGCATTTATATCTTCTTGAAGTTTTACTCTACATAAAGAAGTAATATAGTTATCAACAATCTGAAAATGTTTAGAAATAACATTCATTCCAATAATTTATAGAATCTGATAGAATTATCAAATTTAGATTCAATAAAGGTATCTGACATCTAAATGGTTGATAATAATTAATTTTTATTCTTGAAAGCTGATAGTCCTGTAAATGTCTACATTTCTAAAGTAGAGTAGGTATAATCTAGTGATAAGCTAATATCCCCAATTATATGCTAATTAAATCAGTTATTAAACTATGTAAGCATATTTGACATCACATAATCTAATACTTATTTGAATAAGAATTCAATTGATATTACTAGTAGTCTTTAAAGTTCCTAGATTGCCAATTTTGCTGTGCCAAATTAGTCAACGCTTTCAGGTATTTCTATAGGAAAGATCAAGAGTACTAATACTACAATAGCTGTTTAAAAAACTTATTAATTTTCATCAACAATATCGATTGTTTCAAAATAAAGTACTGTTATAAACATTTTTCAAATATAGTTTTCTGATTTTTAATCATCTCTTCTCATTAATCAGGTATAATTTATATTTAAACATTTATTAAAGAAATTATTATCTAATTTAGGTTTAATGAATTATTACTTAATTAATTCTTTCATAAAAATTTTTAGACACCACTAGGATTGATTTCACTAGGATTTTATATATATGCACCAAAGGTTAAAATAGAATTTAGAGATTCCAATTTTATAGATTTAGATAAAAAGAGCCCTTTTCATTGGATTCTAGGTTAGGTGCTATCTTTAAATTTACATTCTTGTAATTTCATAAATAATATACATACTAATTGGGAAATACCTCCTCTTCTCGCAACTGAGAAGAAAGGAGGATTTGTAAATATTCTTAGTGAGACTATGAATATTAAATATTCGAAATTTTAAAATGGATTGGCTCTCTATGGAGGTGCTCTATATTGGAAAACAAGATATTATGGAAATATTTATATTTATAATAGCACATTTGAAGGCAATAGTGCTTATAGTAATGATAATTTTGAATCTGAAGGAGGAGCATTATTTATTAATGGCTAATAATCAAAAGGCTACGATTTCTAAGTTTAAAAATCTTTCTTTTTATCCAATTTTGCACTCTATATGGGAGGTGCAATCTAATTCAAAACTCCATAAAATTAGAGAAGTGCATTATTTATAGAAGAAACTACCTTTTTTAATAATTTTAGCTTGAAGGGCAGTAATATTTAAGTTGATGGCTTGAAGGTAGTGAAAAATATAGTTTTATTAAAAAAAGTGATATCTCTTAATTTTATTGTAGCTCTGAAAAGTAAGATGACCTTAGCCCTTTCTTTCTTAGATAATATAGGACAATAGGTAAGTCTAAAGCTTGATAAATCTTTGTTTTCAATTAACAATGCTTATGAAGTGACAATTTAAGATTCTTAATTTCAAATAAAATTAAACAATATGAATGAAAAATAAATAAGCAATATAGATAATTTAATCATCTTAAGGATACTATATATCACTAATGCTAATACTTTTGCTGATTTCAATAATTTCTACGAAGAGAGTATATTTTAGGATAATCTAATCAATATCAAAAATGTGATTCACATATTTAGCTACAATGTCACTATTTAAAATAACTATAATATCTATTAGATTTTCACAAATAGTAATTCAAGCTATTTAGCCTAAAATATCATTAATTATTAGGCAACATAGACCAAATTTTATTCATTCTAGTCTATTAATAATCTCTGCTAAATGTGTAATCAAGGAATTATTCAAATAAATTCTCTCTATTTAGAAGTATTTAACTCTAATTTTTAAAATAACTTAGCTAAATATGGCTCTGGATTATATATTAAACCTGAAACAACAGGAATAAAAATTGATACATATCCTTCTTCTTCAATAATTTTTAGGCATATATTTATATCTAATTCAAATTTTAAAAACAATTCAGCTCTTATTAATGGAGGAGCTATCTATCTTGAATATTCTTCTATTTCAATATAATCAACTTACTTTATTAAAAATAAAGCTGGAGGTTAAGGTGGTTCAATTTTTTTAGAAAATTCTTCTGAATAAATACTTAATAATGTAATTAACTTAAGAAACAGTACACTAGTTGAGAATAATGCAAATTATGGAGGTGCAATTGCATCGAGTACAGGTCAATCTATTAACGGATTTAATAATAACACTTTCTTGTTGAATAGTGCAATAAAATATGGAAATAATATAAAGATATCGCCTAGTAAAATTAATGTATACGTGAATGGTATAAAGAAATCAACACCAACTAACGGCTTATCAATCATGGACCACCAAGGAGGATATTTTAAAGTATAAATTTAATAATTTAATAATATCATCTAATAAAAATTATTATTCAATGATTTAAGTAATTTTATTTTATTTTTTATTATAACATTCTAGGATGACATAATATTTAGATTATCTAATAATTTAGAAGAGGAAATCTTAGATTTATCTTCTCAATTCAAATTAAAAATACATATTTTGAATGGTAATGGTTAATTAAAATAAACATACATTACTCATGAAAAAGGAATATTTAATGTAACAAAATAAATTGAAGTGTATGGTTTAATGGATAAATAACTTTAATTACAAGTTTCTTGTGATTCAATCTAAACTGCTTTATTTGATAATCAACAATAAGTCATACAGTATGATAAAAATTATACTTTTAATATCAACATTAACTTTTCTTCAGCTTGTCCTTCTGGAAAAATACAAAAAAAGATATACTCTCATTTTGATTATTGTTCTGAGTGTAAAGAATCTTCATTCAGTTTTTCCCCTTCCAAATCATGTTAAAAATGCCCTAATACTGATATCTATTGTATAGGTAGTTAGATGCTTTTACCTAAAAAGTATTGGAGGGTTAGTCAATCCTCATCGTAGATCTATAACTGTAAGAACTGTGTAGGTGATTATAAATTGAATTAAAAAATAAGCTAATCAAGGCAATTAGAGCAAATAGTCCTATCTGATCAGAATTATTACTGTGCTTAAGGTAATTTGATATTTTAGTTAGAATTTGAGATTGAATTTTATGAAACAGTTTATTTACAACTAACTTATTTAGAAATAATGAAATTAGTTCTATTTAACAATATTCCAATATTTAAGCATAATTTAAAGTGATTTTTAATTATTATTATATGGGAATATTACTAATGAATGACATTCTTTGAGGATATTTTGAATATTTTAATGCTATAAATTTATATAACTAAGATTAAAAAATTGATTTTTACTTTAAAAATTAGGATTTATAGGTGCTCTTTGTGAAGACTGCGATCGAAGTGGAGAGTATTGGGGATAAAAATATTTTATGGATTTGAATCAGAAATGTCAAAGGTAAAGTTCTTATTTGTATTGGAATGAATATTTATAACTAACTAACTAACCAACTGTAATAAAATGATATAGATGTGATGACATAAAACCACTTGAAATTATTTATCCTTTATTAATAATAATTATTATTGTCTTTATTCTTCTACAAGTTTCCTCGAATTGCTAAGAATAAATATAAAAGAATTTGCTCTAGAAAATATTAAGAGTTATGTTTTCAAAACTTTACTTCTTTAAGGAGAATAATAAAGTAAGGATCATGAAATTCTTTTTAAGCCAATCGTTAATCATAGGAATAATATTAAGCTATGAAACCTTAATTCCTAATTTCTTATAGATTGTTTTCATTGATATTGGTAACTTATTTGGCTTTTATCTGAGGATAACAGAATGTTTATTCGATAAGATACCTTTTTATCATGTCACAGTAAAGAGCTGGGTGCTATTTATACTAATATGGCTTTTTGTGTATGCATGTTTTGTATTGACTTGCCTAATAAAAGGATTTGTTTTTAAATAGAAATACTGGGTACAGTAGATGATAATTGGAACCTATATATTTATTTATTTCTCTCAGACGGCCTTCTTAATTAAATTATTCAGATCAGTAAACCAAATCATCAATTCCATCATTAATTATCTCCTTAGATGATAAATTATTTACTATTTTATAAAAAATTAAGTTATTTATATTATTTTAATCATTAAATAAAAGGTTAAATGTTAAGCATTTGATAATGTTTACTTTATTACCGATTTCCTTTCTCATTATTGCGACTCTTCACATTAATAGCTTTCTCATGAACTCCTTATTCCTATGTTTTTTATTATACTAATTTTGCCTCAAATACTAATATATCTTAAACTCTACAAGAAACGTTACTACCTGGAGTAATACTCAAATCAGATATACTATAGCTTCTTCACTTATGACTATAACTCTAATTTATATTTCTGGGATATCATTAAACTAACTTTAAAAAATATATTGGCAATCATTTACTCTTCTTCATACTAATTAGATAAGCTGTAAACTGTTCTATCAGTCGTTGCTACATTAACCTATAGTCTTATCATATTTATTTGTAAATAATTTCAAAATAAATAAATAAATTAATTCTTTAATCTTATTTCTAAAATATCATTAAGATTATATACTTTATTTTAAAAATACTAGGCCAACCTTACAAAAAGCACAAATTGAATTAGATAGACTTTTAGATATCTAATCTGACTGCAATATCTTTCAGTTTAACTTCTATTTCCTTAAATTCGAATAATGAATTACTATAGTTAATAATAGCTGTAATTAATGCTACTATAATTACTAGAATGCTCTATGTAATATTCTTCAAAATGAATTTCAATATCAAAGATTAATTTATACTACTCATTCAATTCTTAGAGAATAAATTCAAGTTATGTTCTATCCTTATTAATAAGTTGGGTCTTAATAAATTATCCTTAAGAAAAAAAATATGTCAAAATCGCTGGTAAAAAACAAGAACAATTTTATTTAAATTGAAATCAAAGAAGAATCAATAAAATGAAACAATGATTAGCGAGTTCAATTTTTAATAAATAAAATAATGCTACTGTAAATAAATAGATAATAAAATGATAAATGATTTAACTAAACTTAATTTCTCTAAAAATACAATAATTATTAGCAAATAATGAGTGTCAAATAATATCTAATACTATTTCATTGATTGATTGATTTATAAAAACAACTTCCTTCCTTATTAATTTTTGTATATCTATTTATATTAGTACATTTTTGAATAAGAAATATAATTTATTTCACTAAGATTAGATTTTAGTATATTTTGAATAAAAAATAAACCTAAATATCTATCTGTAATGATTTCAATTGCATGTTATTAATGTGATTTATCTTAATTATTGTACCATCTATTCTCTCAAATTATCCTGCAATAATATTCATAAACTAATTACTAAAATTTACCTTTATAAAATTCTAAAATAATGTCTAATATAACTTAAGCTAATAAAGGTATTTATATTATAAAGTGAAATAGAGAAGGCTTTCTTTAAAGATTATACTATATAAACAAACTAATCTATCTGATTAACTATTATAGAATGTTTTAAAGAATACTCTCATTTTTAGTCCAATCATAGATTCGATTGATTCATTCGTTCGTTCATTGATAAATTTATGGAAGGAAGGAAGGATGGATTATATACGGCTTGATATCTTATTAACAAATATTATTTTATTACATAAAAACTATGCAGGAATAATGTTTTACAATATAATAGCTATTGATTAATAATAAATAACTATAAATATTATTGTCATTTAAAATAGAAAAAATATCAAATGAGATTTATTTAAATTGCTTAAGATATTCTTACAATCATAATTATTATCAATTGTGTTATTAAGGAATTATTAGATAATTACTTAAATAATTCTTAGTCAATATTTATTTGAGATTCATACTTTAAAAATAAATCATCTTTAAATAATATAGGATCCTGTTTATATTGAATTACTTCCATCCAAACGCTAACAATTTTCTTATAATACTTAAGCAAGTTATTAGGGTAGGTAGTTCAATTTTCTTAGAAAATTCTTCTGAATTAATACTTAATAACCTAATTTATTTAAGAAATTGTTTTTTAAGTGAGGATTATGTAAATTTTGGATGCGAAATATCAGATTAATCTATTAATAAATTTAACAATAAAACTTTGGAATTAGAAATACTATAAAACATAGATTAATGTAAAATTACAGCCATAAAGATTAATCATATAAGAGTGAATTCAAGAATCCAAAACTAATTCATAATTTAAGCAGAGATAATCAATCAGGAGGAAATTATAAATATGAGTTAAATAATTTTTGGCTTACAGTATGATTTAAAGCAATATCGTATTTCCAATATTTAATATCAAATTAAATTACTCAAAACAATAAAATTATTAAATGTAACTAAATAGAAGTAAGTCTAGATGGATTGATCTTAGATCATTTACTTTCTTTTATAAGAAGACACTTACGATTCAATTTAAAAATGCTTTATATAAGGACTAGAAATAATCATATGACATGACAATAAGCTATATTTTCCATATTTATTCTCCTCTCAATTAGTCTTTTCCTCTCTAGTACTAAAAATACAAAAAAAAATATACTTAATTTGTCTATTCATCTTAGCGTAAATTATCCTCTTTAACTTTTCTCATCTAATTCTAGTTTACAATTATTAAATATTTAAATTTTTTTAGCATAGGCTATAAGATACTCTAACTCAGCAAACTTAGTCATAAAGAGCTGTAAGAATTGGGAATGTAAACTAAGAAAATTAATGTTATATACCATTTAATTAGAGTATCAAACTCTCCGTTCAGAATTAATACTACTTAAGAGGATATTTAATATTATTTATAAATTTTAGAATTAGATTTTTCCGGGAGAAAAATATTAATTAAAAGCACTTTAAGTAAATTTAAAATACTCTAATATGGTTAGAAATATCTACAAATAAATTAAAGTGAGAATTAGTTTAAAGTATTCATTTTATTGTATTTAAGATATTTAAGTGATTATATTTTTACAATCTATAAGGATAAGAGATATTGGTGAGGAAAATTATCATAAAAGCGATGAGAATGGGTGAGGGGTAAACATAAATTTCATAAATTAATGATGTAAGAAACTAAATTTTTCTTTATATTGATGCAAAAATACAGTACTCTTTGAAAATATTAATCCTATATCGGTGAAAGATAATTGAATTTTTTATTCCATATTTGCCATATTTGCTAAGAATATCAAAAGATTTTCTTATTAATTAAAACTTATGATACTTTCTAAAAGCCTCCAAAATAGAACAAAATTAGTATCCTTATTTCTTTTTAATCAATCTGATATCAGCATTAATATTTAGCTATCAATTCATTTTGTTGTTTATCTTCACTGATATTAGTAACCTATTTGGTTTTTATATGAGAAGTATTCAAAAAAGAATAAAGATAGAAATTTTTATTAAAATTTGGGTACTATTTATGAATGTGTGGTTTTTTCTGTACAGAAGTTTTTTACTTGCTTGTCTAATAAAGGATATTTCAAAAATTAAATATTGGTTACAGCAGTTAATAACTGGCACCTATATTTATTTATTTATTTATTTTCTCATATTCAATCTTAACTAAGATATTCAGATCAGTAATTCAAATCAGAATTTCTTACATTCCAATAAGAAAATTTCTGATTATACAAAATTTACTGTTATTCTTTTTTGAAATTGAAATTGAATTACTCTGTTACATTTTAATTTATTATTCTAATAATGAAATAATATATTTAATGCTAGGGATTCGATATAATTCTTACTTAATTACAGATTCTCTCTCTATCTCACTATTTTGAGCTTCGCACAATAAGTTTACTTATTAATACTTTATTCCCTCTATTCTTTGTTATATTCGATCTTACTTAAATAATTATTTTTATCAAACTCATTATGAAATACTTACTGTTTCTTCATACCAAATCTATAAATTTAACTTATTTTTATGAATTAAATATCTTAAATTTAAGCTATTTTAGTGTAATATATTAATAATGATAAATTTAATTGTAAACTATTTTATAAGCTGTGGCTGGTTTAATTCACATTCTCGTCAATTTCATTTTTAAATAAGTATCAACTAAAAAGTTTATTAATAAGTATAATATTCTATGATATTTTAAAGTATTTTTTTTCTTTTTACAAATTTTTTATTAATAAATACCATTTAAACCTTATAAAGATCATAAAATGAATAATTAACTTCAGAAAAATTTATTTAATAACTAACTCTCCCTTTGGTTTAAGTTCTGCATCCTTAAAATCTAACTATGAATTGTAATAGGTTATTTTTATTTTAATTACTATCACTAAAGTTTCTGGAAATCTCTTTTTTACATAGAAATCAATTTAGATTTTAAAACTAACATGATATTATTCTTAGAGTTGTTTGATTTAAGATATACTTCTTCATTATTAAAAAGCTGTGCCTAAATAAATTATCAAAAATAATAAAAAATCAAAGAGAAGAAATTAAAGGATTTGTTTGACTGTTGAATATGGTAAAATCAAGAAAATCTAATTATATCCATAGAATGAGAAACAGTAAGCATAAATTATAGTTATTTTATTTTAAAAAATAATGAATTGTCTAATGATTCGAATAATTTTTTTCTCTCTCTAAATTCTTCATTTAACTTACCCTTACTACTATATTAGCCTCATTAATAGACAAAATTATGATTTAGTCTTTATAAAATTTAATTATTTTATTGCTGGTCTTAATAATTTATGGGATATTATATTAGATTTTGTCTATTGAAATTGGATTTTTGGGTTACTTTAAATAAAATATAAATGTTCGAAAAAGAAAATTAATTAAAATGAAAAATATTTATCTGAATTAAATCAGTTTTACACAACTTTTGAGATTTTTCTTCTTTTTTTTTAAAAAAAACCTTCTTTTGATTATTTATTTTTAGTAATACTACAATTTAATCAATTAGATTTAATGAATTTCGCTTGCTTATTGCTTGAATATTTCACTTTAATAGTAGAAAAATTCTTTTACAATTCATCTGTAATCAATTTAAATTTCTTAAAAAGGTTATTTTTGGAAATTAGAAATGAGTACCTCCTAAAAACTATCTAACATCTACAGTATCTAATGTAAATATTAATATAAATACGAAAATTCTGATTAATTCTGAGAGTGCGCTTTATCTAGAAATCAGGTCAAAATTTAAGCAGCTAATTTAAAAAAACAATCATATATTTAATCCTTTAAATCCTTTTATTGAAATATTCATTTTGGAATTCATATTTCTTCATAAAAAATACTATTTTGATTATTGAGAAGATATCTTAAGGTTACATTTAGCAAAAATATGAATGTATCTTATCAATTACTTTAAAGGATAGATAATCTGCCTTTTGTAGAAAGATTAGAAGCAATCAATGAATGTATTTTCTTTGTAAAAATCAATTAAGTTCTTTTATGATATAAAGTTATTTTGTAGCTAAGCTTATTGCTTGTTATATGTTAGAAGAAGAAGAAAAGGAGAGGAGGAAACCTATCTTTCTACCCTAAATTATCTTTGCGAATTTTATTTATTCATTAATATTTAATCCTTTAATTAATAAATAAGTTTAAGAAAGAAGAAGAAGAAGAAGAAACCTTTCATTAATAATTGTAAATTTGTATGGATAATACTAAATAATAAATCAAAAAATTAATATATAAAAATTTTTTAGTATTCCTAAATAATTGCAATGAATCTGTCTCCTTCTTTATTCCTCCTAATATTAAACACCATCTTTATAAATTTAGTAAACGCTTTATGCGGCTCAGGTACATGTAAGCAAGGAGCTAATTGTGTAAATTTAGACTGTGGTGATGGAGCAAGAATTGGCAGATTATCAAGTGATTCTACTTGCTAAGGTATTGGAGTAACTAGTATAGAGGAATGCTGTAATGGTAGCTAAGTCTGTTTAGATGTAAATAGTTCATATTGTAGAGTACCTTAATAGCTTAATACCTAATAATACATTTGTAGAAGACCTGATGGAATATGTGAAAACTTAGATTTATAATTCTCATCTTATCCTAGTTCATATATAGGAGTAGATTCAAATAATTAATGCTTAAGCAATGGCTAAACATCGTACGTTTAACAATGCAGTTTTAATTTAAATTAAGTATGCATGATGCCAGATAGATCCTAATGTATATTATATCTGAGCAATCCAAATATACTTGGAGTAGATTATAATGGCAAATGTCTTATTCAAGATAAAACTGATGGTATCTCCTTTCTAAATCTATGCTCATTTATAGCCTCATTAAATAAATATATTTAATTCTTTGTTATTGTAATAAAAAAGGTTAATACTCTACTCCCTATTTTATGAAAGAAGGATATTGTATGACATAGCAATATGTTCCTATTAATCTATATTCATAGTCATAATATGCAGGGATTAAAGGCAATTATATGTGTGCACTGCCATATGAAGGTTATTCAATCAGAGAATGTAATTATGGGTACTTTATTATTATCATATTTACAAAAATTAATTTCTTATTTGATTTATTGGTTCAATTTATTTTAGGCAAGGATGTATGTATATTTATGAAAAATTCGAAATTCGATTTTTAACAAAAATAAAGTTATAATTTTAAATAGGTATTTAAATTGAAAGGATATACATACCCCTCCCAACTTCATATAAGTTGAAAAATATAAATTCATATGAAAATATGTACCAATCAATATATAGACATTACTAATTACTAAATTTAATAAATAGATATTGCTCATATCAAGATGCTTGCTATTAATTAACTGATAGACCATACGTTTATGCTACTGATTCTAATGGAGATCCTTATAGTTATCCTATAATGTTTTATAGCAAACTGAATGTAGCTATGAAAAGCGCATGTAGTTATTTAAATGTAGCTGTTGCAGTCGAATGTAACTATACTATTTATTAAGTATGCTATAAAACTTCAGCTTCTTACTGTACCTAGATTAACGATACTGATCCTACATAAGCTGTAAATCAGAAATTAAATAATTTTTAACTTCAATAGTTTTTTTAAATATAGGGATACATAGAAGTAGGTGGTGTAAATAAATACATTTGTATTGAAAGAGGCTAATAAGTTTCAAGTAATTCATTTAGACAGAATAAAAGGCATGATAATTTAATTTAATTTTAATTGGATATTTAGAGGTTAGTCTTTGTGCAACAGAACATTGTATTGAAAAAAGTGGTTCTACAGAATCTTGTGTATATCTTGACGGTGATGATAATAGAATGTCAAAAGCACCAGATCAATATTGTGAAGGAACTAATTATCCGTTTCCTTCAATGTAATTAACTTTTTAAAGCTAATTTTAAATCCATCTATTTTTTAAGATTCTCAATTTCTTTACTTGTTTGTTTGTTTAAATATGATTAGTTGTGCAAGAGGGAGGATATGTAAAGATACAAATGATTAATATAAATGCAAGAGATTATCAAATTAAATCAATCTCAAGAGAGTTGGGAGAGAATTATATTCAAGCTATTGTTTACCTTTCACATCTTATAATGCAATTGGCACACTAATTTCTAATTGTGCTGATGACTTTTGTATTTATACCAAAACTACTTAATATTAATATTGTATTTAGCTTGGAAGCTCTGTTTATGGGAAAGTACAAGCTGGATTATTAAAATCTTCAGAAATGTGTGCCGTTCTAAATACTCCAATTTCAGGGGGTAATGAGATAAATTTTTTTTACTTGAAATAAAATAATATTCATTGCATTGAGGCTTCGTTTTATAAATAAAAAAAACTAAAAGAGTTTAATCTTTTTTATATTAAAATAAATTAGAAATTGAAAAGTGTTATAGCAATTTGAGTTGTATATTTAAAGATAGTTCCACTTAATAATCTTGCAGGGAGTTAAATACAAATAATTTTAATTATTAAGCTAAAAATTAAAATTAACTATGCCAATCCTACTATTAATGTTTGAATTAAATTTTATTATAATATTTAAATATCTCATTTTATCATTATTTGTCTTATAGTTGACAGCATAGGGTGTGCAAAGGATTTCTATTGCATTGATATGACAATGGGTTCTCCAACTAATAAATAATGTGTAAATATGAACTCTTCATCAAATCCTTTAGTTGTAGGACGTGAATTAAGCACCGACTATTGCATACCTGATACATAAAAAATTGCTATATTATGTAAAAAGGGGTATTGTATACTTAATAATCAATGTATCCCTCTTTCAAGAAAATATCCTGGTAGAGAAAATGGCACATCTTCTTGTTTAGTAGCAGAGGCAACTGGTTAGAAAGGAGCAAGTGATTGTTTTTTTGAGTAATTAATTTTATATTTTAAAATAAGTTAGATTTTATTAATATTCTAAAATTCTAATTCATTTACCTTAAAACCTTGTATTTTATTTTTTCATAATGATTTAAACATTTTGAAAATTATTGGAATTTTTTTCAAAAAGTTACAAAAAGGGTGTGAATATAATCGGGTGTTAATTAATGAGGATTTATAGTATATTTGAAAATTTATAAAATTAATTATTTATTAATAAAAAGATTCTGTATTGATTAGCCTTATCCATCAAAACCTTAATTTAACTCATGTGTAGAGCTTGATTATGTTAATCCAAAAAGAGTTGGTAAATTAATAATTGGATTAATGAATGTTGTTCTTGATTGATTAATAAATTATTCATTATTTACAGGTGCTAGATATCCAGATTAAGTATGTATTGGAGTAGGAATTCCAACAGCTGTAAGATTAAAATTAACCTCTTTATTATATATTATTTATTATTTTTAATAGATGTACTGCTTTAAAGGATAGTTTTGCTTGAGAGGAACTGTATGTGAAGAAGTTCTTGATATCAATTGTTCGAATTCAAGCAATAATTGTGTAACTTAATCAACAAATCCATCCAATCCAAATTGTTATAAATGCAATTTTAATTAATGCCTTGATATGTAAGGAGCCACTTCGGGACCTGGAATATGTTAAGATATGAATGGAAAATTTTGTTAAGATTCGAGTGGTAAATTAGATTATTATTATATAAAAGTTTATAAACTTTTCTAAACAAATATTGATAATTTAATTAATGAAATAGGGTATTGCTAAATCCTCACTTCGAAAATGTGTAAAGTTTGTCCTTATGGATATTGCCTAATAGAGGAAGCTGGTATTTGCTTATCTTCATCAGAAATGGAAGGGTATGTTACTTTAACCTAGTGTATTTACATAAGAAGAAAAGATAGGAAGTGTATAAGTTATGAGTTGGATATTCCTTTAGATGGAGTTATGTAATGCAGAGATCCATAAAATAAATGCATTGAATTAGAAAATTCCTTAGAATGTTTGATTTGCCCTTCTGCATATACCAACCCTAGTAGTAAGCAATGCTATTCACCTTTAGAAAAACAACAAATTTATGTAAAGGCTATAAGAGAAGGGTCTTCTAACTCAAATGTTTAAGGAATATCTTTAATCTACGTTAAACTTGGTTGTTACGATAACAACAATTGTATAACTGATGCTACAAAATAGTGTGGAGGAGGGTAATTATTTAATTATCTTTGTACAAACAAAAATACATTTTATTAAACTAAATTTCAATTTTTTTAATAATAAATAGATGCTACGAATGTGAAAGCTAAGATAAATGTATATAATGTATAGAAGGTTATTTTCTAACAAGAGCTAGCCCATTAGTTGATATTAATTTTTGCTCACCATGTCCAAACACATTTATACCTTTAGACTATTCATTTATAAATTATTTTAACTATTAGACTCAATATAAGTAATATTTACCTCCTCAAGATCTTATTGTTAAATACAATTGTTTATCATGCTCTCTCAATACTGGAGATTGGTACTAAATAGAACATTAATTCTTATCAAAATCGCCATATTAATTCTTCATTAAATTTAATATTTAGGGCGTTACCTGACTTAATGGATAAAACTTGCTTAGATTAAATTATTAGATACGCAGATATACATGCTATTAGTTTTAATAACGCAGAAGGCAAAGCCATGAAATTTTAAAATTTAGTTTTAACTAATACATGTATGTAATTCATTTGTCAATTTTCTATCAAATTAATAAAGTTATTTTTAATCTTTAAAGGTCCTACTAATTGTGATTCTTGTGGATTTTAAGATGGGAAGGATTATTGCTTTAAATGTTTGTCAGGGTTTACTTTAAATGATAAAAATGAATGTGTATAATGTCCTTAAAACTGCTTAGAGTGTGATTTTGCAGTGTCATAATCAAAGTCTTTATTACTAATTGGAGATATTCCAAAAAGTTTATTGGATAGTGGAGAAATATAGTTGACTGATTTAAAACTAGTTTGTTTAGTTTGTGCATAATACTACACTTACTCTCCAGACCTTTCGTAATGTGAACCCTGCGGAGTTGATTGTAATAAATGTGTTTATGGTAATTTAACTTAGATAGAAATGCATTTTTTTATTTAATTTTGGTCATAATAGGATAAAAGAATATACTTTATAATACTGACAAATAAAATCTAAATAAGTACAGTACTTAATTCTATAAGGATAATCATATCGTTTTATAATGCTTGGAATGTTTTGATGGAAAAGTTATTTCTTTTAATGGTAAAATTTAAATAATTTTTTCTTGTATTATAGAAATTATAAAATTATTAAATAGGATCTGATTGTTAACAAAAAATAGCTAACTGTGAAGTTCATTCTCTTTATACTAATACAATTTAAAAATTCTCATTAATTGATAAGTGGTCTTATTTATTAGACACCACAGGAATAACTACTTAATCTTGTCTCAAATGCATACCAGGCTATGTATTGTCAAGCAATTTTTTGACTTGCACCTAAGGTTGCCTATTAGATGGATGCGAATCTTGTAAAAAGGACCCTAGCGAATATATTAGATGCTAAACTTGTGACAAAAAGATTCCTCTAGATTCAGAGAGCAATAAATGTCTCATCCGGACAGATACTATATATAATAATAGAAGTTACTAAGAAGTAAATTAAATTCATTTCAACAATTATGATTAATTTGAACATAATTATAGGTTCCAAACTGTTTATAGAGTTATAATTATTTAGATACATCTACAAACTAAATAATCAGTTAATGTGTAAACTGCTCAACCGGTATTCCCTCTATCTTTGGGTGCATATAATGCCCAGAAGGCTGTAAAACATGCTATGAAGGTAACAAAAAAACAAATAAATTATAAAAATTTTGATATTTTAATTTGCATAAAAATGAATATAAACAGGCAGTAGAGATTTTAACTATACAAGTTACTTACTTTATTAAAGAGATAAAATATCCCTTTAAGATAGATTAAATTATAAATCTAATGGAATAGGCTTTAAATGTACTAGTTGCTCTACAGGATACACTTAAAATTATAGCTAAGAATCATGTATAGCAAGTAAGTGTGGCAATGAATGCGAAACCTGTTTGTAAATTGGAGGAGAAAAGAAACCAAAGTGTGTTACTTGTAATGAAAATTTATTAGCTTCTTAAATTTCTTCTCTTAGCTATTATATCGCAAATTTCTATTTTCTTAGCAATGAAATTCCTCAAATTTCTAGTATGATATCTTTTAATGAAGATTAAACAAACTGTTAGATATGTCCAATGGCGTAAATTAATAAATTGATGTTAGAATTAAATAAATATTTTTTAAAAACAATTTATATTGTAGATGCTAGCTATGCACAAATGATTACGATATTAAAGAAGATCCATTAAATTTATACATGGCTAAATGCTATTCTTGCAAACACACTAAACCTGACCAAGATCCAACTGCAGATGATTTTTTTAAACAACCTTTGAAAGACATTTTCTTTGACAGAGAAAGATTGAAATGCTACTATTGTAATTCCACTGATGTTGGCTGCTATTACAAGAAGAAAAGAATAATATATTCAGAATGCCTATCTTTATAATCAAATATTGGTAAAGGGAAAGAATCTGATCCTTTGAATTATAATAGAATTAGCGAAATTGATTTTGATGCTATTATATTGAATGATGAGGCAGATGCATTTGCTGCTATAGTATAATATAACGAGTACTAAGTGAGAGAAATGGAGATTATTATTCATTTAAATACATAAACTTGCACTGAAATTGTACCTAACATCATTAAATCTACTATGACCAAAAAAGTGAAATCTTTGGAGAAATATAGATTGATATTTTAAGGAATAGATTCTGAAAAATTTACAACTTTATATCAAAAAGGAGTCATAACTATCGATGGTTTTAATGAAGTAGTAGTTTAGAACATAAATTTCCTGCCTAAATATGAAATAGAATAGATTGGCTTTTATATTACATTTAATGATCTAAAAAATGTGACTTTTTAAAATGTTATCATTAATAGAAATGAAAAGCTTTAGAATTCAAATAAGCTAATACTTGAATTTAATAACTTGAGTAAATATCTAACTTTTGAAAATGTTACGATCAATAACTACTACTTTGTTGATAATCTGTCGCTTATTAAAGTAACCCCTATTTCTAATCATACTTTATTGTATGGAGGACTAATCGAATTAAATTTCACTTAATTTTCTCTTGTTAATGTAAATTTAATTAATATCACTTGCCAACATTTTCAAAACTAAACTTTTACTTTTAATAAAAATATAATTTTAATATAAATAGATTTCAATGATTAATAGTGGATTATTAAATTAAATTGCAGTCAATAAAATAGACTTGAATATAAATGATTATAAGATTTTAGATGTTTTAATGGACAAGTCCTCTTACTTATTTGAATTTAATAATGTTTAGCCAGATCTCTCATCAAACCTAAAGCTATCAAAATTATTTATCAATAACAGCTATATACTAAACAAGAGTTATTTGATGAATGGAAATATATTTAAAATTAAAGAAATTTAAAATTTAACTCTATCAAATAACACTCTTTCTTCTGATGAACTTTCTTGCTTAATATAAATTAACAGCATTAATTTATATGCTTTTAAAATTGAAAAAAACAATATAACCAATACTTGTATATTCTAAAAGAAAAACTTAAAAGAGTAGAGCTATTAGCTATAAAAGGATCAAATCATTTCAGGATAAATCGTGAATAATACAAATTTAAACACTACAACTTTGCTATATTATTCTGATTCTTTGTAGCGAAGTGACTTATATTTATAAAACATTTAGATAAGTGATAATATTTTTGTTAATGATTCTCAGAAAGTAATAACCTTTATTTAATAAGGATACTTAAGATCATTGACTGTAAAAAATATAGATATTTTAGATTTTGAGCGATCTCTGTTTATTTCTGCTGAAAATCTTTATCATGTTAGATTGGATATGATCAATCTAAGATAAAATCAATTTGTTCCTTCTATAAATAATAGTTAATCAAGTAACCTGACCTCATATGGGTTTATGCACTTAAATTCTATCCTCTTGTCAGCTTATATTTCTAATGTGTATGCCAATAATATTCAGCTGAGAAGTTCTCTTTTCTCTCTTACATATAATTACTTCAACTCTAGAGTTTTCAACTCAGATGAAGACTTAGAGATTCTGCTCGACAAGCAATAGATTTTTATAAGCAATATTTTCATTAATAATTTAGATATTGTTCTTTATGATAAATCTCAATAAATATCCCCTATTTAAATATAATCTAAATCTTTTAACAAAATAACGCTGAAAAATATTAATATCTAAAGATCTATGATATCATCTCAAAATAAAGTAAATAATATTTTATTATTTTTCATTCAAAATTTATTAAACTAATGTCAATATTTACGTTAATATTTTTAATATTAGCAATTTTATAATTTGTACTCTAATGGTTTGGTTATATCTCATAATCTAGGAGATGTAGATTTAATAGATCTTAAATTCTAAGAAAATTTTAGTAATGACAGCTATAATACAATAATAGTTACATGTTTGTAATTAAGAGTTATCTAAAGTAGTTTCGAAGGTGGAGATTTAATACCAGAAGGTACAATTAAAGGAGGTTTTATCTTTGTTTATAGCAAATATTTGTATATAGATAGCTGTTCTTTCAAAAAAGGATATGCAATTAAAGGAGGTGCTATTTACTGGGGTGTAAAGAGTATAGGCTTTGCCGATATTTATAATACAATATTTGACAGTAACGTAGCATAATCTCAAATAGACTTTGAATCCTATGGTGGCTGTTTATATTTAGATGGATATGAATCTTTTGGTTACGATATTAATATTAGAGAATCTTCATTCACGAATAGTACTAGTAATAACAAGGGAGGAGTTTTATACATTCTTCCATTTGGATACAAAGTGAATTTAATTATAAAGAATACCTTTATCTAAAACAGTTTTAGTCTGTAGGGAAGTATTATTTTCATCTATTAAATTTACAACCTAAACAATTATGTTTCTATTGTTGATAGTGAAATTCTTTAAGAATAAGAATAGCTAATTACTTAAATTAAGAAAGTACATAAAGCAATTGAAGAAGTTAATCTTACTACTAAAATATCTCTATTAGAAAATAATCTATTCCACATATTTGGGGCAAGACAGATAGAATTTAAAAATACTGCTTTACATGTTTCAAATCATAATTGGGAAGGTATGCCTTTTGAAGATAAAGAGGCATTCTTAAAAGTTAATCCTTGGATTTTGAGCGATTATATAGCTCTGTTGTACTAAGGATTAATCAAAATAGGGGATAGTACTAGACTATTGATAGACGAAATGTTTGTAGATGGATTTTAATTATTTGTTAATCCTTTGATTCTTGTAAACAATATTACAGATGTTTTCATAAGCAATTCTATAGTGCAAAATACTAAATACATAAGCAATCCTTATAATTTGAATTTAACATTTTCTTCTTAAATAATAATGATAACATCTTCAATGCAGATTAACGCTAATTATATTAGTATGGATAACTGTTAAATTACAAATAATCAATGCCTTATCTGTAGTGATGGTATGATTTCTATCTTGTCAAACTATTTACTTATCGATAAATCTACTTTCTAGGAAAATATTGCTTAGAAAGGTGGCGCAGTTTACCTATTGTAATCCAAAGATAAATTCGCAAAAGTTATCAAAGAAAAACAACATCAGATAATTCAATCTTCTTTAAGATAATTAAGCGATATTAATCAAGAAGAATATTGGTAAAATTAAAGTGCCTTTAATCAGAATAATTACAAAAGGCTACTATTAGAGGATGGAGATAAATTTTATAATGCCACGATATCAAATAGTATATTTAAGTAGAATTAAGCTGTTGACAAAGGAGGTTCTATTTACATTGATAATGCAAAAACATATGTTTTAAATTGTAGCTTTGTTGAAAACTCAGCAAATAAAGCTGGTGCTATTTACTATGACATATTAAATGAAGATAGTTACTATTACAATAAATTGTATGTATTCAAATCTGAATTCATTAAAAATAGTGCTTAAACAGCAGCATGTATTTTCTCCTCAAAAGGATATCCAATTTAAGGCATAGAATTAAACAACCAATTCAAGGATAATACAGCTACTTTCTTTGGTTAGAATGTTCTTATTTATCCATCCGAAATGCAATTTAATCTCAATTCCACTTAATTCAAAAAAATTGTATATATTAAGGATCATATTAGTGGAAACATTAAAGTAAATCATTAAATTAAATTTATTTATTTTTATTAAATTTAAAATATTCTGGAATTTTTAGTTTAAAATTAATAAATTATCAATCAGTGGTATTAAAATATTATTTAAATTATTTAAAAAGGATGAATTGTATTTAAATTTTATGGTAAATGAATATGAAATCTATAAAATTTCTACTGAAACCCTTTAGCTAAAGATATTACCTCTAAATAAAGATATATCAGATGTTACACCTACTATTTTGCAATAAACAAATGGTACATTCAATTTACAAAAAGGATTGAAAATTATGGGATTATTAGGCAAATAATTTAAGTTAGAATTTACAAGTGATTAGATAAAGTAACCAATTTATAATATGCAAACTGGCTTATTAGAAAAGATTAACATGGATTATAAAGTCGAAATGGTAGTAAAGATGAGAAATGCTTGTCCTTTGGGATATGAATTAAAAAAATCAGCAGATGGGTTTGACTTATGCCTTGAATGCTAGATAGGTAGATACAGCTTAGTTGAAAATAAACTTTGTAAGAAATGCAATGAAGAGTTTATATGTTACTTGAATGTCTTTTAATTACCATCTGGCTATTGGAGATAGAATTAGAAAACCGAAGAGATTTTTAAATGTGACTCCTAAAGAGCTAGCTGTATAGGAGATAAAAATAGAACTGAAGAAGATAATGTAGGAAGAAATGATAACAATTATTATTGCTTAGAAGGTATTTATCTTCAAATCTAAAATTATAATAATAACATTTAATATTAATGAAAATCATAGGACATGTAGGTGCTATTTGTGGAGATTGTGATATAAAGGGTGAAGTATGGGGAGCTTCTTATTATAGTTCTAGCAAATATACGTGCAAGAAGTAAATAATCTTATTTTCTAATGATAGAAATATTCTTCAATTAAAAGAAAAGAATATTATTTTGAAGTTATTTTTTATATTATTTCAAATCTTTTTCTTTCTATTTTAAAGATGTGAAACTGCTAATAGTCTCCTGATATTAATAGGAACCATCTTATTTAGTACTATATTAGCATGTTACTTGGTCAAATCAAATGTCGAGATGGTTCGTTTGGCAGCCATTTACAATTATATGAGGAAGTTAAATTTTATGGTTAGTATAAATAATGATGAGTAGAGTATTACCATCAAATTTTTGACAAATTATTTGTAAATTATCAGTGCAATTTCTACTTTAGGCATCTCAGTGCCATCGTTTTTAACTTCCTTTGTGTCTATTGTTTCTAGCCCGAGTGAATCTATATTAGCTTCCTAAGACTGCTTTTTGATAACCTATTTTAAAGACATTTCTCTCCCTTATTTCTACATAAGAGTACTTATGGCCAATATTTCTATTCTTGTCTAACTTGGAGGATTCTTCTTACTTTATACATTAGTAGAAGTAGTCAGAAAAAGAAGAATAATTACTTCTTCACTTTTTACAGGTGTATTCTTCATGTTCTTCATCAATCAACCTGCTGTTATCAAATAGATAATGGGAGTTGTAAGAACCTAATTACTTTAAGATTAATTTTTATTTAAAACAATTTACTTTTATAAATGAAATAGATTTCCTGTAGATAAATTGGTTCAGATTCGTATGTTTAAGATGCAATGTCATATAAATGTGATGAAAACCACAGTAGATATTCATTATATATTCTATTTCCAATTCTTTTTATTTGGACGTTCTTTGTCCCCTTTTGCTTATTGATATTTATGATCCTATCTAAGTTTAATATGTGGAAATTTAGTATGCAAGTCAAGCTCGGCTTTCTCTATTTTGAGTACAAAGAAAATAGATACTACTGGGAATTCGTTAAAACTCTCTAAAAAACTTTAATGATTATTACTCTTAGTTATTTTGAAGTAGAGATTATCACAAAAGGAACTTTGATTGTCATTATTCTTTTATCTTATTCTTATGCTACTCTATCAAGTAATATTTATTCTTATTAAATTGTTTTAAAATAATTCTATCATAAAAAAGTGAAACCATACAAGAATAACCACTTAAATAAACTCGATTATACTTGTTCAAGTATCTGTTCTATGAGTATATCGTATGGAGTTCTCTTGAGTAATAATAGTGATTTAACCCTTTAGATTATCTTCTTATGGTTCTTGATTACTATAAACTCATTCATGGTTATTGTTTTTATCAGAGATATCTTGAAATCCCTTTTAAGAACATATAGGGAATAAATGCTTATTCATCTCTAGTGGCTTTACTTTAAATATCCTTCTCTTAAAAAATATATAAAAATTTCTGCAATTACTAAAAAAGATATTATTAAATTATGGTAAAAGGCCAGAGTGGCTGTAATGTCATTAAAATAAGAAAAATAAAATGCAAAATAACTAATTAAAAATTCTAAATTGAAAATGAAATTTAATCTATTTGAAAACGAACTCGTTTACATGAGAAGATTATATGAATTTAATAATTATAATGTCATATCTAAATCAAAGAGTTTTTAAATTTCAGATGAAGAAACAATGCATAAATCTTCTATAATTTCTACTCCTCATTTATCAAATATCCATAAAATTAAAGAAGAAAATGAAGAAAACGATTCAATTATTATAGAAAAGAGTAGAAATAATAAAATTACATAATAAAATTTTCCTAATAATTAAAGATCTCCTAAATAATGACTCTCTTGATTGAGAGTTAAATTGTATATTATTTAATAAATTTTAATAAATTATTATAATAATTAAAAATTTTATTCAAATTATGTCTCATAGTTATCAATATTTGTCAATATTCTTAAATTACTCAAGATCTTCATTTTAAATCTACACTTTAACTTGATAATTGTCATTTTATTAAATATTTTATTAGAATTTCCCTCTATTATCTAAATTAAATTCAAATGAAGATTCTCAAAAAAAAATATGTTTGTTAAGTTAAACATAATTATATGTGGAAATGTATAAAATTAGATAAAAATATTTTATATTTCTTATTGAGGGTAGGGATCCTTTATTATACACTTATTATGTTAAAATAATAGATTGGATTTGTAATGCATGAAATAGAAATAATTAAAAATGATTGGGATTCATCAACTTTATTCCTCAAATTTTAATATCAAAATCTAAAATCTAACCTGAAAATAATTAAAACCCCTACCTACCTACCTCACTCACTTTACCTAACCCTAAACAAAGAACTCTCTACTCAGCCTTAAATTATTAAAGCTATAATTTAAGGTTTATTTATTACCTCAATCTAATCTATTGTATTAATTATCTTTAATTACATTTCAATTTATTTTTAGAATACTGATTTGTTAACTTCATTTTATTATAATTTATTTATCAGTTTTTCCTATTTTTCTGGAAATTTTATAAATATTCTTCACTCTATGTCTGACTTTTCCACTTACCATTTATTATGAAAATCTTAATATACATTTTTGTAAAGCCTTAACATTAAGATTAGAGTGTATATAGTTTAGTATCTGAATTAAGAAATTGTTTTAGTTTACTAAGATTAGTTCTCATTATTATCTTAGATTTCAATTTAAATATTTTTTATTTTCTTCTACATTTCAAACCAAATTTATTTTGTAGAAAAGTCTAAAAAAGGAAATTGACAATAACTTATTATTAGCACAAACATTAGAGTAGAATTCTACTCCAACTTATTATTTCTAATATTTTACTATACTTTATTACTTTCTTATTAATTTTTAAATTATAACAGTATACATAAGTTAGAGAAAAAGGGCTTTGTGATTTAGGATATAATTAGAAAATTGATCATAATTTACAAAATGCACTAAATTTAACTAAATTTAAGGTAAAATTTATATTTTATTTGTGGTTTTTCCTCTTTTACTTTAAATTGGTTCTTTGTATTTTCTTATTTTTTATTACTTTTTAAATGTTATAGATCAAATAGAATAGGAGAATAGAGCGATTATTGGTGATTTAGGATTTAGATAAGAAAATTATTGCTAACTAACTATTTATATTAATTCTCAACAAATTAAGTAAAATTTTAATTATATTCTTTTCTCCTTACCTATTAAATTCCTTCTTTCAATTTTTTTATTTTATCTAAAAAAAATAAAGTTAATTATTACAAGAATATTTAAAAAAGGTGAAAGTTTTAATTGATATTTGGAGAGTAAAAACTTAAAAAATCAAACAAATTAGTTAATTTTTGTCAATTGACCATATAAAGTAGGTTTTTTATAAACAAAATTATCTAAAAGGAATTAATCATTTAAATTAAGAAATAAAATCAAAGTATTTATTTAGATTATTAAACAAAGTATTTTAGTAATAATTGTTCTTACAAAATTTATTTTTGAGTTAATTAAGTAGTAGTTAAAATAGGATATTTATACTAAATCTATTTGCAATTAGATAGATAGATAATAGGTTTATAAATTTTACTATTTAGTATGTCAGTAATTATTATTATTATTTATACAGAAAATTATCTAATAAACTTTATTGATTAAACAAAATCATTATTTTTTAGATTTTTAGAGAGGATAATTTTCTAATAATCGAGTTAATTACCTGTAATCTTATAAAGAAAATAATAGATTGTATTTTAAGAAATCAAAAAGAACTAGGTAATAGATTAGAGGATTGTTAATCAAATCATAACAATTATATTTAAATTGATTATTTTTTAAAAATAAAAAAGACCATAGAATTTTTTTAGAACTATGATTATCTTTATAAATGTACAGATTTATTAGAGGTATATAAAATACATTTAAATAATGAATAAGATAATAGATTATAAAATAAACTATGTTGATTTAATAAAATGAGAGATAAGAAAAGGATATAATCATTTATACAAACAAAGGATATTTTTATACGATATTATTTTATTAAATAGTCTAGACAATATACTTTGTCAATTATTCTATGGTCAAAAATAAACATCATTATCAAAAAATATTAGATGCGTCTATTTTCCTATACTCAATTTACATTCATTCATCCATTCATGCTTTCATTAATTAAGTGCTTTGGTAATACTTTGTTTTAATATTTTCAAATAAAAACAGTAGTGGAATTTATAGATTTTAAACAGTGATTATCGTCAATTGATCTTTATTTTTTAAAATTCTTTTTAAATTTATATTTAAAATAGTTCTTTTCTCACTTTCATATTTAGGTTAATTAATTAATCCATCTAGGAATTAAAATGACTATTAATTGATTACGCTTTGATAAAAATATTTTAATTGCAATTTATTAGGTTATAAAAACTTCTTTATGAGCTAATTAAATTCATATAATCATAAAATTAAATTACAAAATCAAATCCAAATTGATAAATAAATTAGAAATCATGTAATCTAACTAAAATTTAGAAGGAAATCTCTAAAACTCAAAGAAGGTTAAGATAGCTATTTTTGCTGTCTGTCTCATCGGTACTCTTCTCTTTGTAGGATAAACCACAAATAATAAAAATGTCTAAATGCCTTAGCTTCGTTTATTATAGGCAACTTCTAGTAACAGCCAAGTAATTAGCTCTGAAAGAAACATGACAGTTTGTGGAGGCGTCTTTTCAAGCAATAAGACTGTTTCTTAGTACTCTTGCTCTACTTATTTAACTGAATAGGATATGGTAGCTAGATAAAATTTAGATGAAACTCTTAGCGTCTATGTAGTCTACAAAAGTATCTCATAATTCTCTGAAATTGATACTAATGGTGATCTTCCTAATGAAGATGTCAAGATGATTCCTATTAAAAAAGATGATCTTAATCTTATTTTAAAGGCTACAGTCAGCTAAGAAGGTCAAATGGTTGCTTTAGAGAAACCTGCTGGCACTACCCCTAGTGATTTACTTGTGAGATTAACTGAAAGACTGATTGAGCAATACTTCCCTAATCTCAATGCTACTCTCTATAACGTCTAAGACTCTGAAGGATCCCTCTTGAGATCTTCAGAATAACCTGAAGGATAAAATCTTAATGTAGAAGACTCTTACTTAGGTAAAGTTTCTCCAACCTATACTATTGCCGAAAAGGAAGATGGAACCATTGAAATGCATAAGTCATACACTCAAAATAACTTTGTTAATTATGAAGAGCAAGCTGATACTAAAATTCCTGAAGTTGTTTATGACTCTAAATTTATTGTTTAAGATGGTGCAGTCAAAGAAAACAAAGAAATCTTAGTTTTCTCTCTGAACTAAAAAGATGAAACCATTTCTCTCACTTCTAGCCAAGATGAGCAAACAAATGAGCTGATTGGATCTATCAATGCTAGAATTGAAAGTAATTTTAGATTAATTAGTACAGGAGTTAACAAAACTCTTACTACTTTCATAAAAAACTATGAAAAGAATACTTAATTCTCTTAGATTGATCTTTCTGTTCCTGAAACAAAACTAGCTAGAGCACCTTAAAAGAATTTATTATCAAGTTCTGAAGTATTATTTACTAAAGACTATAAGATCTTTGAAATGAAGATATTAGATAATAATTTCTCCTTAGCTATCAGCATGACTACCTAAGAAGAGCAAACAAACATTAACTCTGGTGTCTTTTTAAATAACTAAAATATCCTTAGTATCTATAACAGTAACATTGAGCACAAGTTTATTAAGTGTGAAGACATAGCTAAATCCAATGAAAATTAATCACAAGATTTCAATGTATTTAAGATGACTCATAAAATTTTCGGAGGTATTGTCTCCATTCCCGTTTCTGTTGATTTAGGTTTAAAGTATGGATGGTAATTCACACAATAGTAAGATGCTTCTAAAAATTGCTAGGTAAAATTCGTTCCATATGCTGAACCTAAAATTAAAGGAACTGCCAAAGTTAGCTTCTTATCAATTGGTGAAGCTGGTATCGAAGCTCATGGCACAGTGGCTAATACTTATGTTACTTTTGAAGCTAACATCAATAAAGTAAAATTTGAAGCTCATCTTAATGTAGATGTTAAGGTATTACCTTATACTTACTAGGTTTAATTATTCTACAATACAGTTAAATGCTCTCCTCTTGGCTTCTTTAGTAAACTCATAGGTTTAGATTCTTTAATTGATGATTCATGTTAAACTGGAGAAAAAACTTATATTGATTTATCAAAAGGATAATCAGCTGAAATTAAAAAATTCAATTTGATTAATCAATAATTAAGTTTATCTTCATTCTACTCAAGCATCTTCAAGGATATTAGTAACTAAACTCCTACTACTAATAATGATGTTACCAATAATTCCAACACTACAGATTCAAATAGTTCAACCACTGATAATAATAATTATGATTATTCATAAGATAACAATTCTGATTATGATAACAACAACTCTGATTATAATAACAATTACGATTATGATTCTAACTATCCTTACTATGATGACTAAAATGGTCCTTATAGTGGAGATTACAACTGATTACTCAAGCCCTGAAATACTCAATATATATTAAATATAAAATATACATAAAAATGTGATGTAAAAAGATATATATTTATCTTTATTTTTTATATATTTTTAGACTATCATTACTCTTTTATTGATAATTATTTTCTCTCATACATACATACATACATACATACTATCAATCCTCATAAATTAAGAACCTCCCCCCCTGTGGTTTGCAAGACTAAAATATTACCTTATTTTCTATTTAAATTATTCTTAGCATCCCTGGAAATTATTAATAATTTATAAAATTTTAGGGATTATGTTTAAAACTTAAAATTAACATAAATGTATAGAAATTAAAATTGGTTTTGAAACATAATAATAAACTAAATTATAGACATGATATTATATACTAATAAATAGAATACAGGTTAATTGCTTTATATATTATTTATCCTATTCTCACTCACTCACTCAATCTAATTTTCATTAAAAGATAAATTAAAATTAAATATTTTATTCAAATTCATACATTTAAAGCTTGTTAATCTGTTGATCTTCATAATCTTTGGTATTATCCCTTTTTGTTCTTTTTATCTTTTCATTAATTTAATTAATTTTACATCCTCAGTCAGGTTTTATTCAATTTTAAAATAAAAAAAGTATTCAAAATAAATTGAAATCTTACTCAATTTTCAAAGTAAAGAAAATAATATTTTGACACTTAACTAAAGCAGTCCCTAGCTATCTATACCCTTTAGCTCCTATTGAATTATATCTATATTTATAATTCAAAGAATCAATAATAGAATAAGATAAATTATTATTTTAGCTTTAAAATTACTCTAAATTAAGCTTTATTCTTTTAATCTTTGAGCACTTCGCTATTGCTTTTCCTAAGTTCTAAGCACCAATTTACCTAATTTCATTTTAACTTTTTGAAATATAAATTATAATATTGAACAGCTTCAAATTAAAATAATACCGTAAATTTAAGGATAATTCTTAGAGATTTATACAATTTCCTAATCCAGAGGCTAAATCAGTAGCCCCCTTTAACCCAATTGAACTATACCTTTTAATTAATTAATTAAGATTAAATAAATTTAATAAAAAATATAATTGATTTTTATTTACTTTAAATTTAAATCTAATTTTTGGAGATTCAAAAGCTGTCCAATTCCAGCACCTAAACCACTTGCACCTTACTATTTTATGTGATTATTCCTGTTTATTTCGAAATTTTTATAAATTAACTTATTCCAAAAATGAAACTAAATTTTATTCAATTTTAATAGAATTATTGCCATATTTATTACTTAAGCTAAAGATTTAATTCTTTTAGATTTTTACATTGTCCTATACCCAATCCTAAGCAACTGATTCCCTCATCATTTAATCCATTTTATCTAAATAATAAAATTATTTTAGAAATAATAATCTAAAGTAAATTTTAAAAGATTAGATTTTAATATATTCTTTTACTCTAAATTTAGATTTAAACATGTTAGGTTTACACATTAATTTAGTTAAGAAGCTAAGCCACTACATCCATCATCTTGTAAAGAAGTATCTCTATAATTTTAATAAATGAAACAAAGTAAATAAAATGAATAGTTAACTTAAATAACAATTATTAGTTAGATGAAAAGTCATTTTATAATATTATCCATCCATTCATTAAATTTGGCTAATTATATGTCTTAAAAAAATAGTATTTTTAATTTAGAATTAATTCTATAAACATTATACCTTAGATTTAGCGTGATTTTAGTTAAATTTATGCACTCTCCTAATGATTATCCTAATTAAATTCCAGTAGATGCTCCAATCTTATTTTTACTGTAAAAATAAAATTAAATTTAATTTGAATTAAATGGAAGATCAATGTAATAAATATAAAAATTGATGTTATTTGATAAATATATTATGATCTACTTTAATTTAAGCTTGAGTGTTTACAGATTTGTTAGCTATCCTAAACTACTTGCTATTCTAACTCCACCTTCATTTTAAATTTTATTTTCTCTTTTTTATATAAATTATTTAATTACTAATGCATATGTTAAAAATCAATTATTTCTTTATTTACATCAAATTTATAGATAATTTTGTAAGCTTTACACATTATTCTAAACCAATGCCTATATCAAGAGATCCCTAGTCTGTAATCTTGTTACCTCTTTAAATTATTTGTAAATTATTATGCTAAAAACTATAACATTAATATAAATTAATGTATCACTTTATCTTAAGGGTTAGACTTTAGAGATTCTCACAGTTTTCTAATCCATTTCCTAATTGATTAGCCCCTTCATCATTAATTGATAAGTTGCTTTAAAATTAGCATAGGTTAGATATTAATGTATGATTGGTTTTTTAAAAAAATAATACTTGAGGTCTAAAACAAGAGCAGTAAGATTTATGAACTTAGATTGTACAAACTTTTAATACGAATAAATTTAATTACTCTTATTCGCATTTTAAAATAAATATTTACTTCTTCTATGCTTGAAATTTTCATTTTATAAACAATTATTTTCAGTCTTTTTTTCTCCTTGCTTTTATTTTTATTTATTTTCTTCAATTATTATTTTTTTATTAATTATTTATTTATATTTACCATAATTCTTATACCTTTAATTTATTTTAATTATTATTAGATAGATCATTTTGGTTAATATTATCTAAACTTGATAGTAATAGATTAGAAATCAAATTATAAACCATAAAAAGTATACTTTACAGTAGGTAAAAATTAATAGCAAAATTAAAATGTGAATTTACGTTACAGGGAGAGTAAAAAGTCTTTTATTAAGATTAATTTCATCTGTAAGTTCTTAAATTATCTAAAAAAGAATAAATCTGATTTTGTTTGATAATATAGATAGTAACTTTAATCTATGTAAAATAGTACATTACAAATTAATATTACATATTTTATACACAAGTTAGAATTAAATATAAAATAATAAAGTTTTTTATATTAGCATAACAGCATGCTTATTCATTCAATCCTTTCATCAAATATATCTTATCTTTAGTTCTATTTTATACTAAGAGTTGAGAATCTTATCTAACTATCTAACTAACTAACTAAACCTTCATAGCTTAAATAACTTATTTTATCATTCATTTTTTATTTTAATTTACATCTTTTTCTTCTTTTCATTTTTGATCAGAAAATTAATTTCTGTAAATTTATCCCTTTCATGCTTATAATCTTAATTTGATCAGAAAAATATGGCATTAAACAGTTATTAGGATAAGGAATTAAATTTATTTTTTCTATTTTAGAAAATTTATAAATTATTTTTATAGATATGATAGATATGCTTATGTAATTTAAATCAAAAAGCTTTTAAAATTATTTCTTAAACTTTAGTCTATTTTATCTATATAATTAGCTTCTAAAAAGGTCTGCCATAACAAGGAACACTACAAAAACATTATAATGATTACTAACAAGTTAGCTATATAAAAAAAGAATAAATTCAGAATAGTTTATTTAAAAGTTATATTTTTAAATCATAAGATGTAAAATTAAATATTTATTAAATTTAAGAATAAAATCTCTTATAAGATGTTATTAAATATAAATAAATGTTTCTTTTAATATATTAAGAGCTTTATTTTATAGAATTTATTTAATTTTTGTCAAGAATAATTCAGAATCTATTTTAATAATGCAAATTACTTAATATTTGTATCAGTTATTTATTATGAATATAAAAATAAATTGAGATAATCCCTTATTTAATACTTTTATCTCATAATTAAGTAAATAAATGAAAAATATTTTTTACTTTTAAAAATATTTAAAATAAGAGTTTTAATTAGAAAAAGAGATTAATCTAGTTAGTTATCTAGTTTTTCATACACAAAATAATTTAAAAGAACAATTTTTATGAAAGATTTTGTTGGTTGGTTGGTTGGATGATTGCAAGCAAGAAATAGATTTAGGAAGATTTAAGTATATATTATACTCAATCTTATATATTTTATTATTGGCTAGTAAAGTTAGCACTTATTAATTCAATTTAGATGAATGTTTTTTAAGATAAAAAGTAATTGTTATTAATTTATCTTTTAATTAATCAAATATTAGATACTAATTAATGAAAAGATATTCTTTAACTAATAAGTATACGCTAAAATGAAGAAAATTCAATTTTTTCTTTCAAATTAAATTTTAAAATATTAAAAAACTATTAAAAAAAATATTTATGAAAAATTAGTAGAGGATTTGTGTATGTATGTATGCTTATTCTATCTATTTTAGTCAAGGTAAATCTGATGAAAAAGTAGCTTAGAAATTCACCTTCCGCGCTTTTTAACATTAAATTAAATAGAGGAGAAGTATTAATATTGGATATAGTTATTATCAGCCAGACCATTAAATTTAGTGTAAATAATAAAGAAATTAAAGATTAAATAGGATTTGGTTTAATTGTTTGTTTATTGACTTACCTACCACTACTTATAATTTAGAAATAGAGTTGAATCCGAAAAAGATATTAGATTAGATTAACTATACATAGGCACAAATAGTCACACTATATATTACTATACAATTTAATTATACTCTCTTCAAAATACATACTAGATTAGATCATTCATAACATTTATTATAATGGATGTAATTAAGAAGTTGAAGAGTAAAGAAACCAAATCAGTTTAAAATTAAGCATCTACTAACGGGACTTCTGATATAAGCTAGGGCAATTAATTTAGTAGAATTTAAACTAAATTAGAATCATTATAGTTGCCAGCTGCTATGATAGTTCCTTAAAGTAGTAGCAAAATAATTAATAATAATAATAATTTTAATAATATTTAAATTGAATAAACAACCTCGCTTTTAAGATAAAAATCTACTGATTCAAGCAGTAAATCAAGTAAAAGTAGTGCTATGAATTCAAGCAAGATAGCATCTAATAAGAAATAGACTCCCCTCAATTTAAAATAACTTATGGAAGAAAAAGCAGAGCTTTTTACTGAAGAAGCTGTTGATGAACATTTGGAGTTTAAATATTAAAAATTATTGGAAGTGATTTAAGGCAACGACAATAATAACAAATTAGGGTTTTATTAATAGAAGATAGATTATTTGATAATGGTAAGCAACAGATTGCAGATAAGTTTATTCGATTTGCTGAATTTACTTCCGAGCAGATATCTCGCATATATATTTCAAGATTATAAGCAGTAAGAAAACTTGATGGTTAATATGATTCTAGCCTCTTCTAGTGGTTTGACTTAGCCAAATAAAATATTTGAGGATATTAGGATAGATTTAAGTGATAAAATTGTTTAGGATAATGAATACTTTAAAGCTCATTGCGATAATGCTGAAGATTTAGCTAGTCTAGGTTAGGATTAATTAGAGGATGATGACGAACAAGAAGAATATACTCCCTAAATAAGAACAAGAATCTTCTTCAGCAAATATATTATCCCTCTAGTTATGCATTAACTTATAGATTTTAAATAGGATCCTTAAACTTAAATGGTGCAGATCTTAGGAAAATTAGAAGAGATTTATACTCTTTAGTCTTAGGGTTCTATGAACAGCTATTAAAATATGAATTCGTAAGAGTCTGCTGGAAGTCTTTCATAAAGTTCTGTTACTTCTTAAAATGTATTCCATTCCAAAATTTATGTCACAAATTTGAGAGAATTCTATAGATCGTTAAGATTTTTCATGGAAAAAATCTATAGAAAAAATGGAGACAAAGCATCTCTTGTGCTGTAGTACTTATCTAAAATCAGTAAAGTAGGAATTTCATTAACTTTCTATATTTAACTTTAAATTTAAATTAATATTAAATTGATTACTTCTGAGAAGTATTAATTTCTAGAATTACTTACACATCCACTAAAAAATATAAACTTATTAGAATAATTAAAATGATAAGTGAGAGAATAGATTAAATAAACTAATTAAATTAATGAAAAGAAGAATGAAATAGATAAATTAATTATTAATTAGAATTTTCTTGAAATTATTTATTCAAAACATATATTTTGCAATTAAATAGGGTGATGGTGACTTCGGATTAGATCCAGTTCTTTTTAATTATGATGACTTGAAGAGAGACAGGGTTGTCTTGTATAGATTGGCAATGAGTGGAACAAAAAAGTTGTTATTTTTCTACTTGCAAGATAAATAGATTTTAACTAAGTACGCAGGTAATTGTATCTTCAATTTCAAGAAGAAAGAGATATTCTTGGAATATTATAAGAAGTTTATTACTCCAATTGATCCATCTGTACAATAAAACGGTGTTGATGATACCATTTTCAGGATCTCAGCTAATTTAGAAAACTACTGCAGAGCTCTTTAAACAAGTTAGCATAAAATATGTGCTTTGAGAAATGCTATTGCTTTAATTAGATTTTTGACTCCTTTTGTAGACACTTTTGCTCCATAGTTTAATCAATCAACAACTAATAAGTATCTTCTTAAAGCAGCTTGTTGGAGAGTGGTTAGATTTATTCTATTCATCCATGATGGAAATCTCTCATATGTGGCCTTGGCTTTTCTAATCTTTTGCTTTGATCTACTCTTCTCAGAGAGAAGTCTCCTTAATCAAGAACATGACAGGTTCTTATAGCTTTTATTCGCCTTCTTGTATGTATACAGAAATAGAGATGACGATTTCTTCAGATACTCTTAATAAATTGCTACTAAAATCATAAAAAAGTTACTCAGAAAAATAAATTAAAAGAATTCTTCAACTACCTCTTCTGCTGCTTCTTCTAAAAAGAAAATTAATATCTCCAATACTTCTAATGGAAGCAATGCATCTAATGATAATGCATCTCCCAACTCTACAATTTTAATGAGAGATTATTGGTGTTTAAACTATAATTATCCTCCCTTAGATGTAAGATTTTTAATTAGTTTAGATTAAAAATATTTTTTTAAAAAAATAAATAAATTATAAAATAGGAAAAACTATCAACTGATTATGCTTATTTATAATAATCCGATATTGATAAAAAGTACTCTTACATAGAAAAAGAATTGAAATAAATCCAAGAATAGCCCCTAGTGGATGAGCAAGTGCTACTTATTCTAGCTTACTTGAAGAATTTGCTCTTGAAGGAACCTTAAGATAACTCTTCAAATAGAATTCCCAAAAATGTGATTGAAGAGTGGAGGAATAGAAATTTAAATGAGTAACAATTAAAGAAAGAAAAAGAGAGATTCTAATAGAACTTATACTACAATAGAAAGTTAAAGAAGAATGCAATTTATTAACATTTGCTTAACCTTCCTAAACTCACCGATAACAAGAAAATCCTTGCTAAAAACAATTAATCCATGAACGCATTAATAAAACTCAAACAAGAACTGCTAGTAGATTGCATTGGTTTGATTGGTCCTGTCTAACAACATGATTTCTAAGATTAATACTAAGATATATTCCCCATTAATCTTACTCCTTTAGATCTTAAAGAAAAAATAAAGGCTTTCCTAAATGTTAACATTTTCAACACTGACATCCCTCTTGTTTCTTTGTGCATTTGCAAAGAATATGTTGAGAACAAATTTACAGTAATAATTAACTAATTTATTTATTTTATTTAATGATTAATTGATTAATTCATTATTAATTTAATCTAAAATTGTATCTTAAGCTTTTTTAAAATGAATTATTTTTAAATCAGGGAAAAAGAAAGAAATTGAATGAGCGTATTCAAAATAATTACAATATTTCTTTTGATAACACAAAATCTGATGATGAGGATGATGAAAGATCAAATATGTTGAACACTTCTTTCAGTTCAAGAGGAGGAAACATTTAATAGAATTAAGATTATAGTGTCATTATGCAATCTAAAGCTCCTTTCAATTTAATGTAGTGGTTGGCTGAGTTGATTATGAAGATGAAGAAATAAGATGAAACAATTAAGATCATAGAAGGATGTATGGAATTAATGGCTAATAGTAACTTGGGTGAATTCTTAACACCTTATATTATCTTTAAATACTTGAACTACAATGAAAACAGCCACTTGGAAATCATTCCTGTTATGAATAAGATATTAGAAGAAGGCCATCACAATCATAAATTGATCATTACTAAAACTCTTATCAATCTTGACACTTGGTTTAGATAAGAACTTAAGGAAGAAAAGCAATAAAATTACGATCCTTTTAGACCCTAAAGCATAATGCATTCTGAATCACCTAAAAATAGATTTATTAGAAACTTTGCATTTATTAAAGTAATTAAAAAAAAAAGAAGAATTGAAAATTAAAATGATTTTTATTAATTTCATATAGAAAGGGATATCCACATCAGTTTACTGCAAGACTTTGGTAGAAATGAGTGAACATAAGAGAGCAATTCATGCATTAGAAATGGAATTAGAACAATAGGAAATTCAATCATTAAACATAAAAGACAGCTTAGAAATTTCAAGCTAAAGAAAAATAAGAACCCATTTCATTTACTAATTATACAACATTTATAAAGAAGTCAATGAAGATTATAAGAATATTGATGTCATCGAGATGATGAAAAAACTACAATTAGGTAACTCTTTTATTCCCTCCCTCCCTCCCTTTACTTATCGACACATTTAGAATTTATTTTTATTTTTATTATTTAGATGAGGCAGAAATCAAAAAGTATTAAGATCTTAACTTGAAATAAAAGAATGATGGATTATGTACTGAAATCTATGAAGATGTAGTAGATAAAAACTTTAGAGATGAAGAATCTCAATAAAAATTGATTAATTTATTATCTAAGAGTATCCCTGATTTTGCTTAGTAGAATTAAGATTTTGCTTTTTAGAAATATCTCAGAAGTATTTGCTGGGGATTCTCTAAGATATTGAATTTTGAGAAGAACAATAGTTTTGATAATATGTATTAGCAAATCAAATCTTCTATTTAGAAGCTTAAATATGCTTTTAGTTTGCAGTTAGTTAATGCTAAAAGTTGCTACGACAGTAAATTCTCAGTTTTAGTTAAAATTCAAGTATTAGTTAATGTAGAGACAATGTTGAAGATTCAAAAATTCTTAAAAGATTATAGCAAGTTTACTAGAAATGGAGAATAGAATTTTTCTTTTGAATAAACTTCCTTCTCATTGGATGAATCTCAGCCAGATTATATTTTGAAATTAACTCCGAACAATAGCTCTTAGCTGATGCAAATGAATGGATCTAATAGTTAAAGATTACTTTTCAGTTAAGTGATTTAGTCTACCATGATAAGCTTATATCAGATATTAACATCAATTTAGAAAATCTAGTTGAGTTATGATTAAGAATGTTATCTCAGAATCGTCTATAACTATATGATTTGTATTCTCTACAACCAGTGCAAAGAATACAGAAAAGTTTACATCAGTTCTTTGTATAAACTAGCTACTTATTACTATAAAAAAGGTAATTAATTCAATTTTAAATTTAGTTTAATTGTTAAATGGTCATTAATTTAATTAATAGATAAATTTGCTGAAGCAAAGGTTATTTTGAAGAGAGCAAAGAAAGTATGGAAAGAAAAGAAGGATTCCTTCCCTTCTTAAGATATTTATATGCTGCAAGCTAAGATAGAAAAGAAATTAGGTAACATAAAGAAGGCTATTCACAAGCTGTAAAAGTTTGATGGCCTTGAATAGAAAATAAAGAGAATTACATATAAGTATTAGCACAATTTCTAGATATTCTCTGAATAATTAATACATAATGAATTCATTCAATTGCTTAGTAACTACAAAGAAAGTGAAAAACTCTGTTTCAAATATGCCAAATTCATTGATGAAAATGAATTGATTTCTGATAATCCAAATGAAAAGGAATTTGATTAAAAAACCAAAGCCATTTAACTATATCTGTACGCTGCTAAACATGGACATCAGTATATCCATCAATCTCTTCCTAGAGCTATTCGTCTCTTAGTCGAACTTTTCTAAGATTATCAAAATCTCTCTAAAAATCCTAAATTCTAGAAAGGGAAATTCGAGAAAGTAATTGATTGATTGATTTATTCTTTTAAATATTTAATGTTTTTTATTTTTATACTTATTATTAATAGTCCTTCAATTCTATTTCTGAAACTTGTAAAGATATTGAGGTATACAAATTGACAAGTGTTGTAAATTAATTGACATCTCACATAACCACACCTTTTGAATAATGTGCTAATCTTTTCATTGAACTTCTCGCTAAAGTTGGTAAATACTATTAAAATCCTTTTGATTTATTTTTTAAAAACTAATATTTTAATTTGAAATTATGGAATAGGTGCTGAATTCCCTTCTTAGAGTGTTTGGTGGTTATTACCTCTTAAATATATGTATTAACTGATTGGTAATACTACATAAGTTCAAAAAGATTAATACACTGAAGACAGAGCTAATTAGATTCTCAAAAGGATTTAAGTGATTAATAAGTAGAGCAGTGAATAGATTAATGGAGTTTAAAATTTCTACTACAATTTACTTAACTTTGCAATCAAAATTCCTGAAGTAGTTATTTATTATTGAATATCTTTTCTTCGTTGTTTATATTTATTTTTTAAAATTTAGGGATCTCATTCTATGATCAAGCTAGAAAATTATTTATAAAAGCCTTTATCTCCACTTAAACTAATTCTTCCTAAGAAGGACTATATATTCCCTTAGATGCCAGCCAAGAATTAGTAGGTAGGACCACATTATAACCCTTACAATTCAGAGCCAGTCTATATGGAGAAGCTATAGGAATCAGTTAAAATCATGAGTTCAAAATAGAAACCTAAACTATTAACTGTTTAATGCTCTGATGGCTCACAAAGAAAGTTTTTAATTAAATCCCAAAATCAAAGTGAGAATGTTTATGAATAAAGAACTAGTGAACTAGTTTCTTTCTTGAATCTTATTCTGAATAAAGAAAGATTAGGATACTATGAAATGCCATCTTATTCAGTTATTAGGCTAAATAGCTAGAGGTAATTATTTTTTAATATTATAATAGAAGAATAAAAGATTAATTTCTATGAAAAAATAGTTGTCTTGTAGAATGGGTTGACGATACTTTGACAATTAAGAGTGTTTTGGATTAATTGTGGATAGAGAAAAAACAAAAGAGCTAATTCCATTAATTAAAGATAGATGGCGATAAATTAAGTAGAGAAGAATGGAATAGATAAAAAAATCTTCCCCCTGTATTTTAAGATTTCTTCAACTAAAGGTTCTTAGATTCTCAGATGTGGTATTCATCGAAAGATAATTACTTGAAAACCTATGCATCTTGGTGTATTTTTGGATATCTTATTGGTTTAGGTGATAGACACACTGATAACATTTTAATGAAGAGAAGTAATGGAGAAATCATTCATATCGATTATGCTCTTATCTTTGGTTCAGGAAAATAATTGAATATACCTGAAACTATTCCTTTTAGATTAACAAAGAATATGGAATTTGCTATCGGAGCATTTAAATCTTATGGGCTATTTAGAAAGGCAATGATTGATATTTGTCTATGCTTTTCCAAGCATTTGGATGATATCATTGGATTCTGGGATTGCTTCACAAATGAAATTGAAGGATGTAGGAAGACAAACTTTAACCAGCTATGCAACCAAATCAAAAATAGAATAAAAATGACCAACTTCAAATCAACAGAAGAAGGCATAGACAGTCTCATATAAATCTCAAAAGATGACTATTGCCTTAGAGATATGTTTAAAGGCTGGTGGCCTCATGCTTGATGATGGTTATGAGGATGATGATGATAATAATAATAATAGCTGTTAAAGAAGTAAACATTTTAATCTGTAAAAAATAATTTAAAAGAACCTTAAGAAATATAATAAAAATTGTAAATATACTAATAATACAATGTATTTTATCCATAATTTTATATTAGACAAATCAATCAATCTATCTATTATTTCAATATACTTCTATTCAACTTCATTTTATTTTCAATTTCCAAAACTAATAAATATCTTAATATATTTTATGTTGTTAACACGCTTTCTACTATAATGTATTTGATTTTTGATTAAAATGGTTAAAAAAATGATTTGAGTTCTTAACCTTAATCTCTTCTATATAATATTTGAATTAAATTAGGAGAAGTAAGAATAATCTATATTTTATTATAAATTAGCTAAGTAACTTTAGAAATACTTTATTTTTTATTTGGTTTGCTTGTGGTGGTAATATTAAAAAAATACTACATTTATTCTATCATTATTAGAATAGCAATTAAATATAATAATGTAATTTCTAATGAATTTTATAAAATTCTGCTACAAAGTATTAAAAATAGATTTTTTTTAGAAATAAATAAAAAATACTTTAAAAATAGATTTTATTTTATTATTTTTCATTTAATGTGATAAAAATAGTGTTTATCAAATGTACTAATATATTAGCTAGGGAAATTGATAGTTATTGCTCAAGGATTATGAGTTGTAAGGAAGCTGATTTTAGTATAACAATTCAATGTAAGATTCTTAATAATTCTGTGTTTATTAGAATTTAAGTGGGGGATAAAAATATAAATAGAAGGGTTGATATTTGAATGGGGGAGAGATAGAAATGATTAAGTAGTTGAACAGTTTTGCACTAATTAATAATATTATTAAAGAGTTAGAAAGTTCTTTTAATAATATTATTAAAGGGAAATTGAAGGATTGAAGCTGATGTCATTCGCATATTACAGTTTTAATTTACTTAAATTAGTGACGACAGTCTGAAATTAAAAGGAAAAATTGACGCACCAAAAATGAAGTGCGCATTTAATTTCATAAAAAATAAGAAAATTGACATTCTATGGAATACTTTAATAATATTATATAAGTAAGGCAACTGTTTACTTAATTTCAATCACAGCGCTAATTTGAATATGAAATAAAATTAAAAACTACCAACAAGATTAACAAGATTGAATCCTCACTTTAAAAACTCCCTCCGAATGAATCATCTTTAATAATATTATTAATCAAATCAAATTAAATCAAAAATTAAAAAGAAAGAAAAGATAACCCCAAACAAACAAACAAAAACTAATAAAGTATCTTTTCAATAAGTTATAAATTAGATGAATAAAGGATTATTAGCATTAGCATTGTGCTTCGTTCTATTCTCTAGTGTATCCTGCTAAATTGATCTCAATGAAGTCTAGAAGGCAATCACCACTCAATAGAACATTAACTGGAGAGAAGTTCACAACAATACCTGGTACTACCCTCCTTACTTAGGGGAAATGTTTATCAGTGAATACTATTTAGAATTACTCGTCTTTAATTGGACCCAAAAATCTGCTTTCAATTCCACTTACTTCACCGAACGTCTCTTATCAACCTAATTCGAAGATGGTTCTTGGGAACAAGTCAGAGAATAGAATCTCCCTACTGGCCAACTCGATGCCACTGTCTTCAATTATTGGTACTTAAAGACCATCAACAACCATGAAGGAATCCCAGCAGCCCTTGCTAAGGCCCAAAAGTGGATTATTTCCTAAGGTGGTATTGAAGCTACTCAAACTATGACTAAATTCAAGTTAGCTGCTTTCGGTCAATACAGGTATTTAACATTACTTTTATTTTATTTGGCTAAGATATACCCAACGAATGAAAACAAAGTCAATTAGATAGATATTCTTATTATTTTGAAGGAAACTTAATATATTTTTCAATTATTAACTTGAGATAAAGGTTTTAACAGTAGAAATACTTCAATTTTCATCATCAAAATAATACTGAATATTAAAATTTTTAGAGAAATTGAAAGAATAATATTAGTCCATTCATAATTTAGAAAATTATTTTAGTGAAATGAATTGATTTGTAAAATATAGTAGTTTTTCTCACTTATTTATTTGACATCTACTGTTGACTATTGGCAATGGTTAATAGATTAAATAGATTTAACAATTTATTATGAAATTAAATAATAATTCATCCTTCTTTTACTTAAATTAGTTGGGATGACTTATGGTATGTTCCTCTTTTCATTTTCAAAAGTGAAGGCATCTTTAAATACACTTATGTTAAAGATATTGTTGCACAATGGGTTTATCCTCACTTGACTGCTTTAGCCTACTTGCGTTATTAGAGAACTGTATTTAACGTCAATGTTGCCGACTTAAAAGAATTATGGTTAAGCTATCCTAAGAATGGTATTCATTTCAACCCTAGAAGCTACTCTACTCTCAATCCTGATAGCGATCTCTTAGTTTTAATGAACGAAATCTTCAAGCTTAAACAACCTCTTGGTAGTTTTGGTGCTTACACAATCTCTACTCTCTTAACTTTGATGGCTTTCAAGGATTTCTAATCCAGACATCCTCATCTTTACCAAAAAGAAATTGCTCAAGCCTATGATGATGGTTTTTACTTTGTAGAATTCAACTACTTCAACTTCAGAGAAGCTTATCACGGCTCATTAGATGACGGAAGATGGTGGGATACTATTTTGATTAGTTGGTCTATGCTCGAAAGTGGTTAAGACAAGGAAAGAATCTTCCCTATCGTCTAAAATATGGTCAAGGAAGGTCTCTAACACAAGACAGGTATTGGTTATGGCTACGACTTCGAATATGCTCCTGATACTGATGATACTGGTCTTCTTCTTGTTGTTATGAGCTACTACAAAGAAGCTTTCAAGCAATAAATCCCCGAAACTGTCGATTGGCTTTTCTCTATGCAAAATAGTGATGGTGGATATCCTGCTTTTGACAAAGGTAATTTTAATTAAATGAAATTCTTTGATGCTAATGAATCATGACACTTACAAATTTCTCCTCCATTTTTCTTTAGATATTTTATTAAAACTTTTAAGCCCTTAAATTAGAAGAATGAAATCTTAATTACACTTAAAAAATTAATAATATTATTAAAGTTTATTAGCATAAATTCAAAAAATTAATAGATCTAAATAGCGAAGCAATATCTTCAAATAAATTAATTAAAAGTGTTAATAAATAAATTAATTATTTCCCAATTATCAATAGAAATAGAATTCAAAAAAGAATAGTTAAAAAGATACATAAATTAGCAAATTAATAATTTACAACTCCATTATTGTATTAATGTTAATTTTATTTATAAAAAGATAAAAATGAGGATAATCTTTTGTTCAAGTTTGCTTTCAATATGGCTGGTATTGCTAACTCTGCTGAAATATTCGATCCCTCTTGCCCTGATATTACTGGTCACATCATGGAAGGTTTGGGTGAGCTTGGATACTAGGCTAACTTCCCTAAGATTTAAAATATGATTAAATATCAAAAGAAGACCCAAAATAAGTGGGGCTCTTGGTAAGCTAGATGGGGTGTTAACTACATTATGGCTGTCGGTGCAGTTGTTCCTGGTTTGGCTAGAGTTAACTACAACTTGCAAGAATAATGGGTTTAAAACAGTATTTAATATTTATTGAAGAAGTAAAATAAGGATGGCGGTTTTGGTGAATGTGTACTTTCTTACAATGACCCTGAAAAGTGGAATGGTATTGGTAAATCTACTATCACTTAAACCTCCTGGGGTTTACTTGCTTTATTGGAAGTCTACCACCAAAGCGATGAAGTAAAATCAGCTGTTGAAAGAGCTATTCAATATTTATTAGATCAATTCAAGAGAGATGGAAACACTTTCTATGATCACTCCACCATTGGAACAGGTCACAGAGGTTTACTCTATTTATAATATCCTTCCTATGCTTAATCATTCCCTCTCGTTGCCTTAAACAGATACCAAAAGATTATTCAAGGTCAATATCACTTCTCTTAGAATATCTATGGTGGTGATGGTCAACCTATCAAAAAATTGGATATTTGAATTAATATTCACTATTTTTATTGTTTATACTTTATGTCTTTATTTGAATCTTGTATTCTAATGTTTTCTTGTTTCTCTCATCTTTATTATCCTTCTAAATTCTAACATTTATTTCAATTAATCGACCAATACATATTCCTAGTTTTATATATTCAAATGAATAGGAATGAATTATTAATTTAAGTGAAGATTTATTTAATCATGAAAACAATAAGTAAAGCTATATATAACAGCTTAACTTTATTTCATAGCAATTTGCTTCTATATTTCAATATCTTATTTCATCCATTTATTTTTATTTCAATATTTCAAATATTCTTTACATTCAGTTCTGAAATAATCTAAAAAACTAAGTTATTCATATGAACTGTAACTAAATAATTAGATTGGAAAAGAATTTGGAAATAGAACTAATAGAAGATATTGAAATTAAATATATAAAATGGTCATAGAACATTTTTAAAATTCATAAAAAAAAAAATTTTTTTAAAACAAACATAAAAACTAATAAATTATTTTTATTAAAAAGTTTAAAGTTTAATCAGAGTTATTGTGTTGATATATAGAAAAATTCCATATTTTTACATGATATTATAATTCTTAAATTAAAATATTAATTTTCTTAGTCATAATCTAAACCATCATTTGGTTCTTATAAATTTAAGATCATCTCTCATTTTTTAAGCTTTTAAATAATACTCTTAAGCCTTATTATCATCTCCTAGTCTTTAATAAGAAATAGCCACTGAATTTAAAGACTCAACAAGTTCAGGATGATCTCCAGAATATAGAGCTTCTCTCATTTTTAAAGCTTTCAAATAAAATTCTTAAGCTTTTTTATAATCTCCTAGTCTTCCATATGAAATAGCCACAGAATAAAATGATTGAGCAAGTTGAGGATGATCTCCAGAAAAAAGAGCTATTCTCATTTTCAAAGATCTCAAATAATAATCTTAAGCTTTTTTATCATCTCCTAGTCTTTCATAAGAAATAGCCACAGAATTTAAAGACTCAGCAAGTTCAGGATGATTTTCAGGATAGAGAGCTTCTCTCATTTTAAGAGCTTTCAAATCATATTCTTAAGCTTTTTTATCATCCCCTAATCTAGAATAAGAAGTAGCCATATTATTTAAAGATTGAGCAAGTAGAGGATGGTCTCCATGATAGAGAGTTTCTCTCATTTTTAGGGCTTTCAAATAATATTCTTAAGCCTTGTTATCATCTCCTAGTCTTTCATAAGAAATAGCTACAGAATTTAAAGACTGAGCAAGTTGAGGATGATCTCCAGAATAGAGAGCTTCTCTCATTTTCAAGGCTTTAAAATAATATTCTTAAGCTTTTTGATAATCTCCTAGTCTTCCATATGAAATAGCCACAGAATTTAAAGATTCAGCTAGTTCAGGATGATTTCCAGAATAGAGAGCTTCTCTCATTTTTAGAGCTTTCAAATAATATTCTTAAGCCTTTTTATCATCTCCTAACCTTCCATACGAAATAGCTACAGAATTTAATGACTCTGCAAGTTCAGGATGATCACCAGAATAGAGAGATACTCTCATTTTTAGAGCTTTTAAATAATATTCCTAAGCTTTTTTATCATCTCCTAGTCTAGAATAAGAAATTGCCACAGAATTTAAAGACTGAGCAAGTTGAGGATGATCTCCTGAATAGAGAGCTTCTCTCATTTTCAAGGCTTTCAAATAATATTCTTAAGCCTTTTAATTATCTCCTAATCTTCCATATGAAATAGCCACAGAGTTTAGAGACTCAGCAAGTTCAGGATGATCTCCAGAATAGAGAGCTTCTCTCATTTTTAGAGCTCTCAAATAATATTCTTAAGCCTTTTTATCA
>JH651282.1:323526-363227 GCA_000260095.1 Tetrahymena borealis | reverse complement strand
GGCTTAATATCTAAATGTAAAATACCATTAACATGAATTTCTATTAAAGCATTAATGAGTTAAAAGAAGATGTTAACTAATTCTTCTAAAGAAAATGGTTTGTTTAATAATTTTCTTTATTTAATTTCTTCATCTAAATCCTCGTGACAAAGTTCCATAACTTAGACAATGACTGAAGTTTCATTTACAATGAATTAATCATATACTTTGATAATATAAGAATGACATTTTATTGAGTTGATAATGTCTTATTCATTTTACATTTAATCTAGAATTGTACTTTATATTTGTTTAGATTGTTCAGTTTGTTTTGGATTTTAAGAGTCAACAAAAGGTAACATTAGTTTGATGGCAACTTATTATTTATTGTGCAAATGTATTCCTAAATAAACAATTCCTTATGCTCCATTTTCAGATATTATTTTTTAGATTCTATATTTTTTTTTAAATATCTCTAAAAAGCATATTAATAAACTAATTTAGTCTATTTTATTTTCTTTATGACTGATATTTTAACAATCTTATTAGATTTACTATAGTTCTCCCTTAGTGAATTTATTAGAATTTAAATATTATTACAGATTTTCTTTTTAATTTTCATTTTCATCATATTTAATTTATTCCTTTTATTTAAAAACGTATTTAAAATATATTTTAGAAATAAATTTTGATTTAAGATAGATAATACTTGAAAATGATAAATTTTAAATAAATCCAAAATATTTAAATAATTTAATAATTGTGAAATAGAAATTGAAAAAGAAAATTAATAATAAATAAATAAACAAAATGGTAATAAATCAATTTCTAGAATATAGAATAGAACTCATTTAAAAAATTAAAAAATCTATCAAATACTTACTGTATATCTTTTATTAAAGAATATTTCTCTAAAAACTTTTATTTTTGAACATTTGTAATTTTTCTCACAACCTTGCCTCTTTTTCAAAAATAGTGAGGTATGAGGTTTGAGGTTTTACAGTAATTATAAATAAAATTAAAAATTTACTTGATTTTAATCAACCATAAGATGCATAGTCTTATTGCTAAATGTAAAGTCATTTTTATCAATCATTTGTTTTGGCATTTCTTCGATATTTGATTTCAAAGTTTTACTTTATGATAAATTAGTAACATAGTTTTGTTAACTTCCTTATATCAAATAAGGTTGAATTGGCTGATTCATAATCACATTTTAACTAAACTATTCCTTTATTAATAATAAAATAATATTATTATATAATTCTTTAAACACTAACTAACTAACTAAGTAAGTAAATAAAATAAAGTTATATAATTAATTGAGAATTGTAGATTATATTAAAAATAGAGTGATAATTAGTTGATAAATTGATAAAGATAAGAAAGGATCTATAAGAATTATAAGAAACTTGTATTCTCTTTTTTTTATTTTAAAGATATTAATTCATATATTTATTAATTACCTTATCCTTGTTTTTATCTGGAATCACTGAGAACTAATTTACTTCATTAGGTTATGGCTTCTAATTAAAATTATTAGCAACAATTGGAACATATTAGTAAGGATTTTGGCTGAATATTTTGTTATAAGGTTTCTTTTATTATTAAATCTGGTTTCCTTTCTATTCATGAATATGTCCATAGATTTCGGGTTATGGCAACAATTAACTATAATTTTGTTGTTTTGGCTATTAGTAATATTATTAAAGAGGATTTCCTTGCATTTAAAATTTGCCCTCTACATTTTACTGGAGATTCTCATATGGTTATGGTTATTTTGGATATTAACTAAGATTCTGCATGTATTAATTACTCTAGTAATTTTTATTGTCTTAAGAAATCTGTTAATATGGTTTTTATTCTTAGTAAAGCGCATTATCTTTCACATCAATGTTCCCTTTAATATGATATTGAGTATTTCCTTAGAGTTATTTTTCTTGAACTTAATCATGATGAGTATTATTTTAAGTATTTTGTCTTTAAAATTGAAATTAATAGACTTTTTTTTCACCATCTTCAATTTATTCTTTTTAGGGTTAACTTAATTAAGCTAAATTATTTTGATTTGTAGGGTTATTATTCTTGTTGAACATTTGGCTTATAATTTTGTTGTTTTTTAGTGGTTCTTCTATTTTCTTTTTAGTAAAATTGTTTTTCTAAATAGGCTTTGCTATAAAAGATGTATATGATGATGATTATGATATTAATGGAGATTGTTTTCTAAATTAACTCTATAATTTTGAGTAATTCTTTACAAAATAATGATGTATTTGCTTATAAAATGATTCTTCTATTCAATAATCTTCCGATTTCTTATATTCTTCTATCAATAATTCTTCTATTCTACTTTCTATGTTTTACTCTACTTACTATCTTTAAATGGTTACTAGTTATTTGCTATTTTTTTATAGGTCTTTTACTAATTGTATTTCTTTTTCTTAATTAAGAATGACAATACGAATTGAGGACATAAATCTTTAAAAAATAATAATTTGATATAGTAAAGATTTCTGTAAAAACTTATTAGAATATTATAATTCTATTAATTATTTAAATATAGTTTCCTTTTGATGAAGTCAATCCCTACCTTTTCAAATAACTAATTATATTTTTGAAAATAACAAACATAATCAAAATTTTATTATTTTTTTAGTGTAATCGATAGAGAATCTTTTATAGTATATGAATAACAAAAAATTTACATTACATATCTATTTATTATACAAATATTTGACTTAGTTAACTATTACAAAATGTCCAAAAATCATAATTCAATCTTTTTTTTAAATCTTTTTGATTTCAAGTATCAAGTTTATTAGCCAAATTAATTGTATATAGAAGAAGTTATAAAAATGTACTAAAAATGGTTCAGAAAATACTCAATTAATAATTATTTTTACTTATTATAACAGAATAATAGAAAATGTTGCACAAAATACAGAAAGATATATTCTATCATTTATATAAAATGTATCTGAATATTTATCACCAATACTTGAACATTTCTTAAACACCTAACTAACTAACTAACTAACTAAACCCCTTGATATTTGTATAATTAGTATTGATATTCTAACAAATTTCGAAAGATATTAATTGTTTTGAAATATAACCTAATTTTTGTGAAATAAATATTGTTTGATTAGAAAAATTATCATCAAAATTAATTGGATTAAATCGGTCCCACAATAGTTAGGATCTAATTTAATTTATAAGTATTCATAAATTAATTTCTTATAACTATATAAGAAGGTAAAATAAGTAGAAATAAGACTAATAAAAGAAGAAAACAATTATATTTAGAATTTATTAAATTAATGGAAGACTAAAAGATATTTTTATCAATTTAAGAAGATCTAAGAATTTAAAAAAACCTTGAATTTATCAATTTGAAAGAAGATTAATTTGATTTGGGAAACATTTTTCATGTTTAAGATAAGAATAATGATGAGTTTTCTTTGAAAATAATACCATTAACTTCAGATGGAAGTAATCTTATTGATGAAATTAAATTAAAAGAAGCATAAAATTATTCTATTAGTTTAAAAAAATGCAATCATCCTCATGTCATTAAGTTTCATGATAAATTCTAGATTGGAAATAATTATTTCATATTAATGGAACGATCTTCAATTTCTCTTCAAAATTATATCTAAAGTCTAAATAATCAAGTGAAAAATTCAAAAGATTTTATAAATAAAGCTATTTAAATTCTTGAAGCAACTTACTATTTACACACAAATGATTTAGTACTCAGTGATATATCTATTAATAATATAATGATTGATGATTAAGGTTTTGTTAAAATTACGAGCATTGGTAGATATTGTGAAATAGATTATTAGTTTACAGTAAAATCTCTTGAAACTTCTTTATAGAAAAACAAACTATTTTACTACCCTCCAGAGCATCTAGATATAAAAAATTTTGATCAAAAGAAGGTCATGCTAAGTTATGATGATGACACTTGGCAAATTGGAATTTGCTTATACTTTATGGCTGGTTCTTCATTCTAGCACATTTTAAATTATATTCAGTACAAAGAACCTTATTTAATCTCAAAAAGATTAGGTGTTGATATTAACATGATTTTGATATATATTTTACAGAGAAATCCTAATAAAACTAGACCGTCAATACCTTATCTCATTTAATCCTTTAAGAACTTAAAGAAAAATGATGAAACAAATTCAAAACAAATGTAAATCTAATAAACCAATGAAAGCTAAACAAATGATGAAATTTTAGAATTTACATCAGAAAATTAATAATTCATTGAAGATTTAATAAATGGAATAGATTTCTTTAATTCTGATTAGTATGAAAAGTCTCTATCTTTGTTGGATAAATGCCTATATATGAAAAATATGAATGATATCCCTTTGTATTTTAAAGCAAAAGCTTATGATAATTAAGGATCTTTAAAGGAAGCTATTGTATTTTATAATAAATCAATTTAAATAAACTCATCAAATGATTCCGCTTATAATAACTTGGGATTAATATATTCTTAATAATCTGACTTCGAATAAGCAATAATCTGCTTTAATAAATGTTTTGAAATCAATAAGAAAAATGATTTTGCAATTTATAATTTAGGAAAAATGTATCGTTTAGATTATAAAAAACATGATCAATCAATAAATTGTTTTAAATAGGTAATTGAAATAAATCCATTAGATTATGAGGCATACATTTGCTTAGGTTTGATTTATTATGATAAAAACTAATATGGTACTGCAATTTCTTCTTTCAAGTAAGCTATTGAAATAAATTCAAAGTAACCTAATTCTTACATTAACTTAGCCAGTGTTTATTACGAGAAATATATGTTTGATGAAGCTATATTTTATTATAATAAGGCTAAAGAGTATGAGCATTCAAATGAAATATTTTATAATTTAGGACTAACTTATTACAAGAAGGGTTAATTGATTAAATCTATCCTTTACTTCTAGAAATCTATCGCTTTGAGCCCTAAAGATGGAAGCGCTTATCTTAATCTTGCTTTAAATTTTTAGGATAAATCAAAGTATGAAAAAGCTTTTAAATATATCTAAATAGCTAATAAATATTATGAAGAATTAAATAATAATGATAGTAATATGAATGAAATAAAATCGTAAATATGAAAATAAATTTAAAATAATATTTTAAAATAACGAACTAATATTGCTTAAGAAGTATAAAAAATTCAAGAGATTATATACCAATCAACCTATCAACCAACCAACTATTATTATGATTCTAAAGTATAAATAATTGCATTTCTTTTTTGATAATTAAATATCTAACTAACTCTAATTTATTTAGAAATCAAGTATATAATTTCCATAAAAATATATTATATAAAATTGTAATGTAATAATTAGACATATCTTTTTTTAGTATATCAAAGCAATGCTTATCATTTTTTTAATTAAAAATGAATCTTTAAAATTATCGATAAAAAATAAAATTTTAACACTTATTTCTATTAAAGTGAAGTATAATATATAGAATAATAATTATAATTTTTAAATTAAATTAAATCTAAATTTTATATTCTTTTTTGTAAATAAAAATGTTTAAGAAGCAATCAAAATTATTTATGTTTTAAATCTTTTTTATTGAGACAAGGAAAATAAATGACTTACTTAGATGATTTAAGGGAAAAAATGAATTCGTAATTTTAATTAATTTATAGAATAGCTAATTTACTATGTGTTTAGAAATAATTATATAACTTCTTTGGAACAGTGTGATTCATCTCAGAAATTTACTAATAAATAATAAATATTTAAATTAATCATAATTTTAAAATATTAATAATTTTTGAAAATTTGGTGAATTTTAAAATCTGCCAAATCTTAGGTAAACTTATTAATTTCTGTAGAAGTATTATCGCACAAAATCAAAAAGAAAAAAGAAATAATAAGAGTAAATTATAGAAGATAGATAAAAAATGGAAGGTTAATAGTAAATAGGTGACTTGCTAACTCACTACGAAGCAGAACATTTAATAGAAAAGCTTAGCATAATAAATATTGAAGAATATGGAAGTTAACAGTATAATTATAGATATTACTACCCTTTCTTCATAGTTATAAATATTATTATCAATTAATAGATGGTTCAAGCAAGATGAAGTCCTCTAAAGATTAAATATGCAAGTAATCAATTTAATTATTAAAGAGATATGATCATCATATTTTAAATAATGATTCTTCTAATGAAAGACATATTATTAAACAAAACCAATAAGCAGAGATTATAGATAAAATAAGTTACTTACAATTACTATGGATTCAAATATAAATTATCATAGATATATCCAAAAATAAGAAGCTATTTTTATTTGGTCATTTTAAAATTTCAGCAATTAGAAATAGCTCTTTTAAATCAAAATGGCTATTGATATTTATTAAAGTGTAGTAGATAAAATATTATTCAAAAGATAGAGGAATCATTTAATAATTGTTATTTAATTATAATTTATTAGGCACATGTAAATGCTATGGTTAAGAGTGATGAATTTATTATGGATTCTCTAGTTACTTTTGAAAAAGTCAAAGTTTTAATTTATGATTTAATTGGTACAGAAATTTGGAAGCAAAAAGTATTGCCTTATTTAAAAGATCATATGTTGAACATTAACACTTATAGAAGTTACATCTCTATATATCACGAAGCTGTTATCTGTAATATCTTAGAAGTTATTATGTTCCATAGAACTGCTGTCGACTCTGCAGATGAATTCTTAATAGAATTGATAGATTATTGCTATAGAAAGTTGGTCTATTTAACCAAATAGTAAAAAATATTTTAAAATTTATATAAAATAATCTTCATAAAAAGCAACTCTCTTTTTAACTTCTTTAATAGACTGCTTTAAAAAGCTATATAATGGAGTATATTTTAAAAATTTTAATATGCAAATTAAAAAGTTTAAATAGGATTGATTGCATACATTCTAGCTAATTTTATAAAAAGAAATTCACGAAAGGATTCTAATTTTTATTTTTTATAAATTAATAGTCCTCAAACTAAGAAAGTTGCTAAAAAGACTGTTGAAGATGTTTTAAAGAGAACAAGAGCTGAAGAATTTTAGGAATAAATAGATGAAATAGAATTCAAGATTTGTATGATGTGCATTTCAATTATTAGATTTATTTCTGATTATATCAGATATTTACCTGTTAGTGTTGTTCATCATTTACTTGAAGTAAACGATATTCTTTGTATCTTAGTTCCTCTTATTGAAGATAAGCCTTGGCTTCGTTAAAATTCCTCAGGTAAATATCAATATTATTTACATAGTATGATAAGTTAATTAAAAAGAATTAGTTTTGTGTGTGTAAATCAAAACACTATATAGAATGAAATAAAATGAATAAAAAAATAGGTTAAAGAGAAAAATTTGAAAATAGTAAGTGGATAGTAGTAGAAAAGAGTGAGTATAGCAAGATTGTCAAACTTGAAGCAAATGTATGGATTGCTATTTATAATTTATTCATGGATCCCGAATGCCGTAAAAAGTATGAGTTGAGTGAATTCAGAAAATCAAATATGTTAAGAGTAATTTGATTTTATTTTTAATAGAAGAAATTTCAAAGTTTTTTCAAATTATTATGAAAAGTTAAGAAAATATATGAATGAAATCCTTTTAGATTAAATTCCTAATTTGTCACATATGCTTAGAACTCTTGAAGAATTGTCAATTATGAACGTTCAAAGCATGACAAAGAATAATCCTTTCATTGTATAACAAATTCCTGAAATCAGGGAGAAAATATCATAAGGAAAGAACTGGGTAGAGATTGCTGAAAAGTAGAAGAAAGAGTATTTCGTTAATGATAAGGAAACTGCTAAGTAAGACATGTAAAGGTTAGCTGATTTATATGGTTAGAATATCATAGATGGATTAATGGAAGGATTCAAATGTGAGCTCTGCAAAAAGGAAGCTGCAAAAAGATGCTCATAATGTAAAACTGTGTGGTATTGTACAAGAGAATGTCAGGTAATAATGATAAAATTTAATTAGGAAACAAGTTTTAATAAAGAATCTGAAAACCAATTAATTTATTTAGATTCCCCACAAATAATATAGAAAATTTGATTAAGTATTCACTTAGGAATTAATTGGGATATGAAAATATCTTTTTTATTTCAAATAATTAAATTTCAAATACCCTTTTAATTTATTGATAGCCTTTTGTTTTATTAATATTAGATTGCCCATTGGAAAGACCATAAGTTGTCTTGCAAGAAAATAATAGAAGAAAATAAAGAAAAGGAGTAAAGAAAGAAAGATATGATAAATGATGTAACTAAATAAAGCAATAAGGAAGGCAATTTAATTAGCGCTACCCCTGAAAATAATAAATAATTAGTTACAGAAGTAGAAGACATAAAATAGTAAAATCAATAATAATAAGAAAATCACATTGAATAACAACAAGGATAAAACTTGGATGAGTTAGATTGATAAATTCATCCAACTTAGCATTTAAAAATTAACCAAAATATTTTTCAAATTAATTAATTTTATACCCATCCTTTTTATCTAATATATTTTGTATTCCTTCTAATATTAAATCCTATTATCTTACCTAAATTCATCTTATTTCCTTTATAGATATCATCTAATTTTATTTCTTAACATCTATTCTTTTAAGAAAAACCTAATCTTTTATTATTTCTTATTTAAATCTTTTCAATTTCAATTTTTTAATTAAAATAAAGAAATACTATTTATTCATATCTAAAATTATCAGTTAGTTAAAATAATCAAAATTTTTTTAAAAATCAAAAATATCTCATTATATTATTTTATTTTTTGTGAAAAATTTTTTATAGTTAAATAAAATATTAATTTTATTTGAGAATAAAGTATATTAATTAACATTAAACTCAATAATAATTTTTTCAAAAAAATTTTATCATAAAAATTAACATTTTTTCCTCAATTTTTACAAATTCCAAATGGATTATTATATTTTCTATCAAATTTTGTAAAAATTTTTAAATGAGATAAATTTAGGTAAAAGTAATAATTTGATAAGCGATGCAATGTGATATCACTATTAATTTAGAGATAAAATTAATGTAAAAATTAAATGAAAATTAGAAACTAATGAATATAAAAAACTATAGGTTTCTTTAATTAGTTTTCATGTATTTTTTTAATTTTTAAAAATATTATTAAATTTTATTTTGGTTATAATTAAACATAAAATGTAATAGGAAATGAAAAATAAAAATTGGCATGCTCTCTCTCATTGCTTTATGTATGAATGTTCTTTGATTTTAAGCTTGATGTGATTTAATATTTCTTTCTTTATTTTTTTGCTTGTTTTATTTCTTCTTCTTTTGTTTTGTGTGAGCTTTAGTTTGCTTTTAGTATTTTTCTTCTCTTTTATTGATTTTTTCTTTCTTTCTTTTTTTCTATTTGCTTCTATTCTATCTTTTTCTTATTTTCTTAATTAATTTTCTTTTTTCTTTTATTTTAATTCTTTTTTCTTTTTCTTTTTTATCATAAGAGCTATTAATGAGATTGCCTTGAGATTTTTCAAAATAATTGCCGAGATAATTAAAAATCGTGAGTTTTTCTTCTTTTTCTAATCTAGTTTTTTAAAAAATACTATTTTTATATAGAGGGAATACTAACAGAGAATTCGAAGAAGATCTTCATTGTCTTAAGAAGACTAAGATTGCTCGGAATTTTGATATGCAAATTTAGGTTGTTAAAAACTTGGTGGCGATTCGATTTTTTCCAATCCTGTGGATGATCGGGATTAAAAACTAAGTAATTAAATCTGCATATCTTTTGGGAATTCAAAGGAATCTTCGGTCCTATTAGACGATAAAGTATCATCATCTGGATTGCGAAGAGTTCACCTAAGAAAAGAAGTTATATGAGATAAATAATTTGAATGTTTAAGATGATCAAATCCTTATTTCGGGGGCTCTCGAAACCGTCATTTATTGTGGATTTAAAAACTTATATTAAAAAACTTTGGTTTGATCTTCTTTTCAAATTAGTTTTACTTTTCTCTATATACTTCTCTTCTTTTATTAATTTATTTCTAAATAATTAATTATATCTTAATTTTCCTTTCCTCCAAAGTTTTTTTGAAATCTTCCAACTTCTAATTTATTTCTTAATTCATTATTGCTTTTTTATTTTTATTCATTTAATTAAAATGTTGGGGAAATCAAACTTTCCTTATTATTTAAGGAAATTAATTAACTTTATTTTGATATGAAACATTGATTGATATTTATCTTAAATTTTTAACTATAATGATTAGTATTTATATTTGAATTAGATTCAACATTTTTTACAAAATACTTACATTAAAAATAAAAAACAATATTTCTATGATAAGGTAAGTGTGTAATTAAATTAAATCATCTATCAGATAGTAATTAAATTAAATTTATTAGATTATAAAATCAAATTTAAATTTTATATCTTTGTCTACTTATAAATATATATAAATTAGCATTACTAAAAACATTTGAAAAATTAGGTAGGCTTTGTTGAGGTAGTAGTAAAAAGTCTTTATAAATCAATTTCAGAATTAGATTGATTGATGATTAAATATGAACATAAAAGAGAAGGGTATTTATTTTAGATATTTATTTCAATATTCTATGATTGATTGATTCATTCGTAGATTGATTTCTATTAGAAAATCTGCTATTTAGATTAAAGGGATGAAAAATAAATATCAAAATGATAGGAGATAATACTTAGATAATAATATAATTTGTTAGCTATTTGATAGTAAATTATTAATAAATTGATTAAAGATAACTAACTAACTCACCACCAAAAATGATAAAATCTACTAAGGAATATGATAAAGAGTATTTAATTCCATAAATTAATTCTATTACATAATAAGATTTAGATGAGCACATCAGTTAGAGTAAAGAGTCAATGTTTTATAATTTGTTCTTTTTCATTATTTGCATTGAGCTCAGTTCAGAAGGATTGCATTTATTATATCTCTACCCAGAAAATGAGCCATTCTTGCCACGTTAATAAAATGGAAACACAAATCAGTATACTCTAATACATATTATTTTATCATCTATTGGTTTTATTTTTGGAATTTTCTCAGGTAATTCTTCATTTATTATTTTCTTTTTAATTCGCTAAATAGAAGTATTGATCGATTGATTGATCTCGAATACTTACTTTCAGCCATTAAATAATACTTACAATAAATCATCTCTACATTGTGCATAGTAAAATAAAAGCAAAGAGTACTAGAAATAGAACATAAATATTAATCTCCAATTTAATTAAATACAATTTTAACAACTATATATGAAAACTTTCATTCTTATTATCATTTTTTTTGAATAATGTAATTTTAAAGTAGCCTTTTATTATCATTAAATAAGCTGATTATTATTATTATTTGAATAGATTTATAGGAGAATTGATGATTAAATATAAAATATTTGATGCATTTAAATAGATATAATAGAATTAATAAATATAAAATAACAAAATAATAAATATAATTAATTATATATTTTAATTAATAATAATAATAATAATAGGCTATGTTAATGATTTTGTCAAGAGGAAATATTCTTTTATGATTTACTTGATACCTTATTATGCAATTATATTCATGCAAATAACTTTAGCAAGTGTAGCATTCTCTTAAAATGAAAACTATATTGAATCGTTAAAAGTAAAATAAGACCGCTTGAACATGAAATAAATTGTGCTGATAATAGAGTTTTTCTGGCATATGATTTAGGATGGGTATAAAGTAGTTACATACTTTGTAATGATAGATTATTTTCTTAACAAGAAGTATAGCTTGTACTTTGCTTTGATAGTGCTAGCTTAGTAGGACATTACTTATTCTTTATAGACGGGCATCTATTCCTTTTTTGTATATACCTAAAATCCCACTTATTATAATGACTAAAAATAAAAAGATCAAGATAGTATTGATGACCTCCCTAAGATTAATATTAATATTAGAATTATCTTATTAGTAATTTATAGTATTATAGCTCTAATATCAATAATTCCCTTTCGGAAAGTTCTGTAAATTTTATAAGAAAAGCATTAAATTGAAGAGTAAGATGCTAATTTGTAAAAATACAATCTATTGGGAGCTAATAAGCAAAACATATTGGAGAACTTCTCCTACTTGATCAATAAAAAGACATATATAATTTATGTAATAATTTTTATAATCTTCTATTAGACCTCTCTATTCACATGGATATCAACATATTAAAGTTTTTTCTTTGAAAGCTATGCTAATTCAGAGAATAATATTTATACTCCAATAAATAATATTCTTAACCCTATTTTCTCCATTACCTTTACAATATATTATGCAAACAAGTTCAAACAAGAAACTAACTGTTTCGGACTTTTCCTTGATAAAAAAATGAGAATTGCAGGAATTACAATCCAGATATTTAACTTCTTTATGCTAATTGCCAATTCATGCAAGGGAGGTAATTGTGATGGCGATCACGGATAAGAGATTTAAAAGATTTTCTTAGCAATAATGTTCTTTTGTAGTTCTTTCATAGGAACAGCCTCTAATTTCATACTAATATGTTCAATTCTTAAAATAGCGGAAATATTTAATGTTAGAAGTAAAGTCTTAGGATCTGCCTATAGTATTTACATTTCAGCGCTTTATGGATTTGAAGTTATTGATTATATCCTGTATTATTAACAGTAGAATAAAGACGAGTAAAGTTATTTCTCCACAATTCTCTATAGTGTTTACTTTGCTCTTAATTCTCTTTCACTATTTGCTATGATTATCATACATTCATCTTATCATAAAACTGTTAAAAAAGATTGAGTTATTAATAATTGAATCTAAATAAAGCTGCTTAGTTTCTCTATATCTAAATTTTCTATTTTTCTTCTTTCTAAATAAATTTACTAGAAATAAATAAAAAATAAAATATTAAAATTTAAAATAAAGTTGATTCATTCATTCATTAATATATTAATATAGTTAATAATTCATAATCTTATTTTTTTTATAAAAATTATATGAATTAGATTTTACTTTACTATTTAATAATAAATATTCCTAAAATATTAAGAAATAATTATCAGAATTTGTATGAAGAATTAATACTTAATTCACCTTCTTATTTTTTAATATAAGAATAATTTAATTAATTTGCTTAACTTTTATTGTATCATTAAATTTTTTATTGTTAATAGATATTATCTTTCTGAAATCAAAATTCTTTGATTTTGAAGAGTAAATCTTCTTCCTTAATCCATTAAAGGCCAATAGAATTAGAATACTATCTATTTGCTATTCTTTTCAAACAAAATGTATTATTTTATTAATATTTTTAAACATATCTTATGCTATTTATTTTGATGTATTTGTTTTTATTTTTAAATTTTTATTATTTTTACTTTAACCCATATTTATCATTAGTATACTACTATTTTTATTGCCATTATAATCATTGATAATACACAAGATGATATGCATGATGCGCTAGCCAATACGACAGTTTATAAAACTTAGTTTTTAAATAGAATTATACAGGATTTAAATAATAAAGGATTTTGAATACATTTTATAATTATGATATTAAAAAATAAAAACCCATTTTTGAAAGCATTTTGTTTTATAACTTGAACTTAAGTATAGTTAGTTAATAGTTAATAGTTGATAGAGGAAAATTGAAATATGTGTGAAAATTTCTTATTTTTTTATCTTTGTAATGTAATAAAAATTCAAATTTCAAACATGTAAGAAATTAAATTTATTGATTAGATATCTTCATTTAATTTTTATATGAAATTAATTATAATGGATTAATTAAAAAAAAAATGCAGCATATCCCCCCATTAAGATTAATTATTTTTGTCTTTCTTCTTTGATTATTGTTTGCTTTTACTATTTTGTTTATGCTTATGTGTGTGTGTGTTTGTATTTGTTTGCTTTTATTGTTTGTTTTTTATCTCTCTCTATTCTCTGATTTTTTATCTTTTATTGTTTGTATTTTTTCTCTCTCGATTCTCTGATTTTATTCTTTTATTTATTTCTCTCGATTCTCTGTTATTTTTTTATCTCTGATTTTCTTATTTTTCTTTTTTTCTTTCTTATTCTTTTATTAATATTAATCTTCTTTTTATTAGTAGCAACATCAGCAAGAGCAGCAAATTATCCGATCACATATCTTTCATTATTTATAATCTTTTTTCTTTTTATAATATCTTTGGTTTAATTAAAAATACATAAAATCATATTATTCAAGAAGCGCTGGGTAATACAAAAGGTGGAAGAGATCCTTACTAGGTCATCGATTATTTTTTTAAGAATAATGAGACTCTTCGGATATTAGACATTTTGAAAAGCCACACGTATGTTCCTTAAATCGACCAAAATTATACATGGCATATTAATAAATTAATAGCGAAGTAGTAATTCCAGCCGGCTTTTAAGGTCACCGTATTATCTCTAAACCTGGAAAAAGAAGGGCAATTCGAAGGATTCTAAAAAACTTAAGTGGATCACTGTGCTGATTTTGACATTGAACCGAACGGTTTCGAATTTAAAAACTTATTGCCCATTGCTCATTCCAAATTCTGAGATATTTAATTTGTGTGATTTTGCTCAAAGGATATTTTTTTCACTTTTGAGTCTTTTCCTTTTTTTATGAAATTAATTAATTATATGATTTTCTTTGTTTTCTCCACAATAAAAACAAATTTAATTAAATTTTTTCTTCCTCTATAAGTAAGAACAAATTCCCCAGTAAAAAGTAAAAATTAGGAATCAATACTAAGTATTTTAATTTAATGAAAATGTATATAAATCAAAAATCCAAAATTGGTAATATTTCATTTAATTTAAGATAGAAGTAATTATTAATGAGTATTTAAAATCATTAATTTATTTAAATGAATTTTATGTATATTTTAAATGAATTAATATTAAAAATAACACTAAGTATATTTTAAATGAATTAATATAAAAAATGTATATTTAAAATGAATTAATTTATTAAAATAACATTGTTATTTTTAAAGAATAATAATAGCTATTAAAATGATTCAATTCTATTTATAAATATTTAGAAAATCATCAGAAAAAGGAAATTATAAGCCAAGATACAATTATTTGATTATAAAAGATAATACTGATAAATAATAGAAAAGTGTTTGAATTATAGCAAGTTGATTTTACTAAATTAGGGTGAAGCTGAAATGAATAGGAATTTGATATTATTAATTATATTATTGTAGATTCTATCAATAAGAAGTTAAGAGAGTTGTTGCATTACGAAGGAAGCAGTAGAAAAGTATTGCCCTGAAGGATATTCTTGCTGTGATTGCAATGAATGTTGCTCTTCTACAGAATTCTGTGCATCCTCACATTGCGTGAGCTATCTTTTAGTTATATTTGGGCCTGCTTCTGTGATTTTATTCATTCTTGCAATATGGATGAATATGACTATGAATAAGAAAGAAAAATAATATAGGCTAGAGCTCTAGAAATTAAGTGAACCAGATGCTTAAATTCAACTTCCAAATCAAGAGGACGAATCCATTGAAGAATCTGAAAAGAATAATTCAACAAATAATTAAATTGTATAAAATTAGAATAAAGATTAAATAATAAATTATGATGATGGTGAATTAACTGCTCCTCCTTTGAAATTTTAGACAACAAATTAGAAAAATAATGACGAAACTGTAGCTTAAATTCAAAATTAGCTTAAATAACCTTTGATAAATAAGGAAAATAGAGAAGAAGATGAAATTGAAGAATAAAAAAATAATAATGAAGAAGAGGCAACTTAACAATAACAGAGAATACAATTTAATAATAATCCTAATAACAATTAAAATAGTGATCAAACTTATGATGCATTTAAAAACAATTAAGATTAAACATTAGCTGTATTTTAATAAAATGATGATTAAACCTATGCTGTTTTTAAAAAGAATGATTGATAACTTAATAAATAAGCAAATCCATTTTAATATATTTTTCCTACCTATTTCTTTTATTATTTTGTTGAATTTAAAAATATTTACTATTAAAAGTATATTTTTCACTCAAATAATCTACTTTATAATCACTTATGATTATTATTTTTTATTGTCCATTATTATAAAAATATATTTATTTAATTTAACTATTAAATTCTTATCTTAAATTCTCTAATAAGTTATCATATCCAATATGTTTTGAAATAATTAAAAATCATTCTCAAATCCTAAATTCTTTTAATAGGAGCAATATCTATGATGTGGGTGCCTGCCTCATTATATTTTTTAAAGCTAATCCTTCCAATATCTAATTTATGAGAAATTCGGCTGCAACTTAAAACATCTATTCAATAGACCACCCACTATAGCTTAAATAAATAATAAATCTAGACTAAAATGTGAATTTCTATAATAGTAAATTTTTTAGGTTTTATCTATTAAATTATTGAATAAGGATATACATTTATAAAAGTTAGTCATTATCATAAATTTAGAATGAAAAATTAATGAAAAAATGAATGAATGATAATAATTTAGAAGTAATCCAGAAAGATTTATTTGGTTAAAAAAAATATAAATCATAAAAGAACAAATTCGGAATTTCTGTAATAATTAAATTGCAAAATTTGTTTAGTTTTTATAGGGTTATCTAACTAAATATCTATTACTTTAAATTATCTTTACACAATGAGCATAAATAAAAATAGAGAGGATTACATTTAAAAGCACGTTCTTTTAAAAGATGAAGATGATGATACTATTCAAAGCGAAAATGAAAAAGAAATGTAATAATAACAAAAATAACCATTTGATATTTTAATATCTCCCTCATAAATAAAAAATAATCATGATGAATTCAATAATTAAAGAGAGTAAACAAAACCCGAAGAAGAATCCTTAACATTTGATGATATTTTGACATAGATTGGATTTGGAAGATATCAAATTTCTATCTTCATTATGATGGGATTGATTGGGATAGCAGATGCAGTATATTTCATTTACATTTAAATTAAATCTATCGTTTTAAATTTGTTTCATGTTTTCATGAAATAAGCTCAATAGCCTATTCCTTTATTAAACGATATCTATTAGTTTATATTGAAAAAATTCAATCAATTCACTTTACTAATTTTAATAAACCAAAAAAATAAATAAATAAAGGCAGAGGCTCAGGTTTTATCAATATTGTAGCCAATGATAAATGACAAATGGGGTCTAGAAACTTATTAAAATAGTATCATGGTTAGTTTAGTCTTCACTGGATATATGATAGGATCATTTACTTCTGGTAAAATTTCCGATCAATATGGTAGAAGAAATCCTTTAGTTTATGCCTCAGTTGGCCTTTTTATTAGTGCAATAGCAAGTGCATTTGCACCAGAGTTTATTTCATTTACTATTCTTAGGTATAAATTTAATTATAATCAGTACTTTTGATATTTTATTAAGTTAGTATTGCAAGTGAGTTTTCTCATATTACTTTTTTACTCAAGCTTCTTTTAAAAATATACAAATTATCAATGCCATTACTAATTCAGCATAGTTAAATTTTATGATATTTATTTTGGCTTAAAAGATTAACTTAATTAAAAATTAATAGAACTATCTTTGGTGGATTTGTAGGCTTTATTGTTCCCATATCTTTTTCAGTTTTAGCAGAAACTACCCCTGTTAAATAGAGAGGTGTCATATTAGCATTAGTTGGAATATTTTATACATGTGGAGAGCTTTTTGTATGCTTACTCGCTTTCTTGACTCTTGATAACTTAAAGACTGGTAATTGGCGCTTATTATTAGCTTTAAGTACTATTCCTAGCTTTTTGATCATGGTTTGTTCCTATTTATGGCTAAAAGAAAGTCCTAGATTTTGTCTTTTTGATGGAAAGGAAGAACTTGCCTTTTAACTTATTGATAAAATATCTGCAATAAATAGAACTTAATCTCCAATAGATTCAGCTAATAAAGAAAAATTATTAAAATGGGTTTACGTTATGAGAAAACAATCAGAGAATTTAGTAAAAGGATCTATCAAATCACTATTTTAAAACTCATTTAGACTAGTAACTCCAATTATCTGGTATAATTGGTTTGTTTCTAGCTTTGTTTTCTTTGGAATAACTTTTATTTTGCCTATCACTCTGACAAAACTTTCGTAAATATTTCTTTAAAAATAAAGATTATAAAAATATATTTTGTATGAGTAAATTGAAGAGTAATTAAGTTGTTTTAAAATTAATTAATTAGAAGGGATAGTGATGATGGTGATGATGACTTATTATCTATTTTTTATAGTTCTTTAGGAGAACTTCCTACTATACTAGTCTGTGCAATTATTGTAAATATACCTTTCCTAGGCAGAAAAAATTCTTGGGCTATTGCATTCTTAGGAGGTTTTGTAGGATGTCTATTTATTTACTTAGAATTAGGGTCTTTTACTTTTTGGGTTTCTTTTTCTAAATTAGCATTAGATCTTGCCTTTACTTTAAGTTATGAATACACTGGGGAAATATATCCAACTAAAATAAGAGCTGAAGGTATGGGGATGGCAGGATCGTTTAGTAGAATTGGAAGTATTCTTATGCCTTGGATAGGAAACTATATTGGAAATATTGGAATTTTTCTCCCTTACCTAATTTTCAGTGTTTGTTCTGGATTAGCTTCTATATTAACTTTCTTACTACCTTTTGAAACAAGAGGATAATCTCTTGATTCTTTTAATTGACTACCCTCCCTTCCTATAATATTATTTATTGTTTTATTTGTTACTACAATATAAGAAATTCTCTTTATAATTTTTAAGAGTACTATTAAATATTAACTTGTAATGTATCTAACATAAAAAATAAATTTAAAACTTAAAAATTATATCTTAATTATTCTAAATACTCATATATTAAAACTCAACTATATTGATTAGCACCCTTAAATTTCAAAAAGTTAGGAATTTTATAATAAAATATTAAAAATAAATATTCTTCTTAAACATAATTCCATTTTAAGGTGTATATATACATTCTTTTAAAGTTAATTTCCAAATTAAAATACTATAATTAAAATCATTAATTAATTAGATATAGAATATTTTTATTAATAATAAATAGGATTCAAAATATTTTACAATATAGAATTAATGTATTGTGTTATTACTGATAGTATAATTAATTAATTAATTTAGATATTTCATTTATTTTTATAATCTAACCAGTATATATTCTGAGTAGATTTACCATTTCTCCAATTTCCTTCGTAAACAAGTTAATTATGTTGATTATAAACTTTTCCAAATCCTTTTAAGTTTATTAAGTAATCATATAATATTTATTTTGTAATTCTAAATTTTAATAATAATTATTATCATATAAGATAGATTTACCATGAGGTTCTCCACACTACCAATCGCCTTCATATTAAACACACCCTTAACGATAATAAAAGATTCCTTTTCCTTCTTTGAATCCATTCTTCCACATACCTTCGTAATAGCCTCCATATATTACTTTAACAATAAGAATAAGAATATTTAATTACTTACTATATTTAATTTCTATAATAAAAATCTACCTTAATAAACTCCATAACCATGCCTTTCATTTCTAGAATTAATTTCGCCTGTATATGTTGAACCTGTTTTCATTGTTACTGTTACATAATTTGGGTTTGAATGCCCTCCTACTTTTGAAAGTTTGCTTATAAAAGAGCTGCCTGGTTATAATTAATAGTAGTATTTCTTTTTACCCTCTACCTACTTCATTACATGGCGATATTAAGGGCTTGATATTTTTTCTAAATACTCTTATTCAGTTGTTTTCTATTAATTATTTTATCCCAAATGTTTTACTTATGAATTCGCTTTTGAATTTAAAGATTTATAATCCATTTCAATTATCTGTCAGGAATTTGATGAATTATTTAATTATTTTTAATGATTATAATCTACTTATAATTTAGAAAAGGAATAGAAGAATATTTATAAAACCAGTACATACATATATAGAAACTATTAAAATCACTTAATATTTAGATTTCTTTATAATATTTGTTATTTTTCAATTGCTAGATCAATATAAATTATTATAAATATATAACATAAAGTATTTATCATACTAGGTAGGAATAATTTAATAAGAAGAAAGTTAATATCTCATTCATATTTAATAATTATTTATTTATTTATTAATTAATTAGTTTGTTAGTTTGTTAGTTAGAACATTGGTGCAAACAATTCATACCAAAATCAATGTTAGTAGAAACCTCTGTGTCTCAAGAAACTTCCAAAAGTATGGAAGAAAGCTTATTTATGAGTAGATAAGTATTAATAAACAAAGAGTAAAACAGTATCGAAAATGAGATAGTCAAAAATAATGCAAAGAAGGAACCCAACACCGTGCCACTTTTGCTTTTCAGGGTAGTCATAGAAATATTCAGTTGCTTGCAATTCAATGTAGAACAAGAAAATGAACAAAAATAAGTATAAAATATAATAAAAGACGCTGACACTATTAATAGTATAAAATTAATTAATTTGAATGTATTTTAAAATGATTAAATCAAATTACGTTGGAGAACCTTCAACAGTTCTTCTGAGCTTGACTGCTAAGAAACCCCAAATATAGTTAGCAAACCAACTTGCTATGATAGTGTAAACAATACCAACTACAATGTTAGAATCCTTTTCATAAATAATAAATAATTAAGTTTTTAAAATAATCTAAATAATTGAAATAATTTTACACTCCAGGTTAGCTTTTTATACATAATCCCTAAGAAACATGCAATAAAATGCCAATTCATAATAAGGATGGATATCTTTTAAACTTTGTAAGTCCTTTCTGTAGTATGGATGATACTGTAAATATGGAGAGTCATATTAGCATCCATTTCAGTTGTTTCAACAATATTAGCATTAGAAAACTAATCTTCTTGTTATTATAAATTGTTACTCATATCCATTCTGTTAGCCTGCATTTATTTTAATTCATGATCTATATTGTCTGTATATATATTGTCAGTAGCCTTATAATTATTAGATCTACCAGAATTCTTTTGTAATTCTTGCTCTTAAATTTGAATCTTTCTCTTAGGAGCATTTTATGAATTCAGGAAGGGGACAAATAAGAAAAGAATAATCAACAAAATGAATAAACCAATCAATATCATAGAAATAATGAATCCAGAAGTTTCCCACCAGTTTCCATTAATTTTATCAAAGAAATCTAATTAATTTTTAAGGAAATTTAATATTCAATAATTAAATTTCTATTATTACCTTCATTAGGACCAATTGTATGGAAATCAATTTGATAGGCAAATTTGATTTTATTTCCGAGATTCTTTTGTAAATCGTAGAAACAGATAACATGATTGTTGCATTCAATTGTCTTATCATTATAAACACCCAAATCGGAACTGCTAGACCACTCATTAGTGTTTTCATTCAATACCTTGCAAGTAACTGAAGTAGTAACTCCTGATTTATATTAGTGAGATTTAAATTTAGGAATCAATACAGCAATATAATCTTATTATAAGGATATTTAATAGTTTGATAATGCTTTAATGTCATTATTGGATTGAGCACCAAATTAGAATAATCCCTAAACTATTGGAGAATTAACGCCATTATCTTAATATTAATATCTAATTATTTTAAGTTAGAATTAATTAATCTTTTTAAAAACATCAATATTTTATTAGTTCTTTTTTAATAAATAAATAGATGATAATTACACATTAGAAGAGTACTAGTTAACAAAGAAGATCTATTGATATGCATGGACATTTGAAGGTTAAGTTTATTCTACAATCTACTCATAAGCCTTCTTAGAAATAAAGAATTTAGGGTAATAAATGGGGTTATTAATACAAGTAATTGATGATAACGATTCCAAACTCATGAACTTAAAATCTTAAATATTGTCAGAAGAAGGATATAGCTTTTAAGTTACTGTATTAGAATTTTCATTAATAAGTTAGAAGTACATTTCAATTTTAGTAGCTTTCATGTATCTTACAATACTAGCAGGGAATCCTTCATTTATAACCAACTTGTAATAATTATTTAGAACAGATGTTAGCATATCATCAGGCTTAGTTAATGTAGTAGTTATGCTATTAAATTCCTTTAATAGATCTACATCAAAAGTTTTTGAAGCTCTATCAGCAAATATACTGTAGAATGAATACAAAATACTCCAATTTGTAATATCTTCTGATTTTTAATTTGCTATTTTTAAAAATAATCATTAATTTAATATATTTATGGGTGATTAATATATAAATATATTTATGAACACGTTCTTTTATCATTTTTTTAAAATATGTTTGTTTAATCACATTCCATTCATAATGCTTTAAAAATATTTGAATATAAATTGATTGATTGATTCATAACACATGCTATTATATTCAATATATTATTTAATTTAGCATTGAGAATCTATTAAACGAAGTTTCAAGAAAATAATAAAATTACTTAAAGGGTTTTTCAGCATCCAATATTAATAATTGTAAGCAGTTTTTGAATTAATGGCAGTAATGAAGCTATCTTGAAGCTTGTAGAAAGCACTATAGGTAGAAACATCAAAACCATCAGCAACTTCTGCAATAGTTTTCAAAATAAAGAGTATTTTATAAGGATATTCTGGTTTGAAAGTGTCAGTGTTAAGAACTAAATCATTAAAAGCTGTCTATAAATCAGTTAATGTAGGAATAATATTTGTTTTAATATCTGTATTGACTGAAGTTGCACTAGTTTTAAGGAGTTAACATCTTGATCCATAGTATTAGTCGTTGCATTAGCATTCTTCATATATGTTCTCACTCTTTGTATTGCCTCCACAATCTTCAATGTTGCTTGAGTAAAACCAAATAGATTTCACAATTTCTACTTATTTTGAATTTCCTAAAGATTGAACTACATATTTATAAAGTATTTCCAATTTAGTATCGAATAGTAGATTTTTAGAATATCCTTGCAATGCGTTCAATTATTTTGTTAAATCTAACAATTTGGGTTAGGTTTGGGTGCATTAAATTTCGATATCAGTAGCAGATTTAACTGAATAAGTAGCATAATAATTATAACTACACTATAAACAATTTCCTGAGGTTTTGTCTAACAAACCGCATCCTTCAGTGGTTGAGCAGTAAGTGACTCCATTCAATAAAAATTGATGGTTCTTGCATTCCAAGCAGGTTAAAACTGGTTAATTGGATACACAAGCAATTGTACCTGTTTTGCATTAATCGCATAACTTGTAATCACTACAATTAATACTGTTAATTGCAGACAAACAAGATAAATCGTCTGCATTTGCATTAATAGCTAACACTATTGTTATTAAAAAAATGCTTAAAAATCTCTTGGCTAGAGTCATTTAATCTATGTAGGACTATGAGTTGTTTTAGCTACAATCTATATTGTTACCTAATATTTCTTAATTTATTTAATTTCTTTTCTATTTTCAATTTTTTATATTTTAAATTTTTCAATTTTTAAGTTCACTTTTAAATTAAAAACAGCATGAAAATTAATAAATAATCGATCGCATCCACTTTCTTTAAATCCAATTCTTATTTGTAAATTTAATATCTGGATTTTTACTCAAACTTTAATTGAAAAATTTTTGAAATCTGAGTAGATAAATATCTTTTACTGAATACATAAGTAATTTATGAGAGGGAATAGTTACGATTGAGTTGGGATAATTTCTTTTCTTGATCAATAAATCAAGATCATACTTTGAATAATTCTTTTATTCTCAAGTATTATACTTTTGAATTAATTAAAATTGAAAGAAATATAAAATATAGTAAAGAATAATAAATGAGATAAGTAAATATATTCTAAAATAAGGGTAAATAACAAATTTATATTTTGTAAATAAAGTCCAAAAACGAATGGAGATGCGGTTGAAAGTATGAGGAGAAATAAATCTAATATAAACTGAGAGATTTTAATTGAAAAGTGGGAATAGAAAGAAGATATAAAATATGTAAATCTATCAATCAATTAGTCAGTCAGTCAATTAATTAATTTATATATAAATAAATGATGTCTATTTTATCTAAAATTAATTGATAAATAATATATTTCATACACTTATCTTTTTCTATTTCTTTAATTTGCATGAACTAATATCATATCCATCCTTTCTTAGAATAAAAATTGATTATTCTAGTCAAATCAATTTCACATACATTCTTAAGTAAATTAGTAGGTATACATTTTGATTTAATTATCATCTTTATCTTTTAATTAAATAATGTTATATTTTCAAAAAAGCAAGTAAATAAACAAACAAACAACTAAACAGACAAACAACAAAACAATTCAGTCTTAATTTATTATTGTCTTTTTGGTTAGAAGTAGAAATTATATTTAAGTTTTATCCTCGAATTGATAGTTCAAAATTGTACAAAATCATTTACTTATCTATCTATCTATAATATCTCATATTTTTTACATACTGTTTATTAAAAAAATGCAAATATCATTAGAATTATTGGTACAGTTTTAGTGTTTCCAGAGCTAATAATAAATATAATAAAAACAATATACTTGGAAGGAATATGATTAGAGTTAATTCTTATGAAGAACTTATAGTAATTGATTAGAATATAGAAGCAATCAGCTTAAGTATGAAGTAATTTTAAAATCGTTCATTTTTTCCCATAATTCAGATAGATTTTAAGTCAGATTTTTCTCAATAAAGGAACAAATAACTGAAATTGAAAGAATTAGGAGAAATATTCACATTTCTTAATTAAATGAATAAACTAATAGAGATCAAATTGGATTTTAGGTAGATTACTTATATTTTAAAAGACTCTTTATATTTGATTTTATGATGAATTATTAAATAGCTGCAATGTTGTGTGTTTAGACAGCATTAAATGTATCAAGGACTCTCTATCATAGCTGGTTAATTTGAAGAAACTCACAATTGAATTGAAGTATTAATTAATTATTTAAAATACTTCATATCAGAAATAATCTCAAATCAAAACATATCAGAAATCAATAATTAATTAATTTCTTTCTTTTTTTTCTAAAAAGCTAAAATCAATTAGGTGATGAAGGAGTTACTGATCTATCTACCTGTTTAGACTATCTAAAAAATTTAACATATTTAAATGTTGGGCTAAGGTAGTCAATATCCTTTTAAACCTTTAGATCTAATTAATAATTCCAAAAAAAATAAATAAAATTAAATAGAAATATTATATTATTCTAATGAAGAATGAATAATTCTATTAATTTGTAAAATAATAATAGAATTAATCAAATAACACCAAATGGAGCATATAATTTCTTATTTAGAATGAAATAGTTGAATAATTTAGAAAATTTAGCTATATCCTTTAGGTATAATTCAATAAAATAAACACTCTAATAATAAAATAATAAATAAATTTAGGAATAATTATATAGGCTCTTAAGGAACAAAAGAGATTGCTGAAGTTCTAAAAGAGTATAAACACCTAAAATCTTTTAAACTTAATATTGGGTAGATTTATACTATTAAAATAATCAACTAATCCTCATAAAATGTTTATTTAATGAAGGAGAAATTTTATTGGATCTTAAGGATTAGCAGAAATATCAGAGGGATTTAAATAATGTTCATAAATAGAAACTATTAATTTAGATCTTGGGTAAAAATTTCTTTACAAATTAGTAAGTATGACTTTTTAAAGATATTTTAATCAAAGAGAAAATAATATTGAAGATATTGGGTTAGAGGATTTCTCTAATTCTATTAGGAATTGTAGAAGATTGTAGTCATTATCATTAGATATATGGTAAAAATCATTCTTAAAAATAAATATTATAATATAACCTATTTGTAGGAATAATTAAATAGGTAACAAAGGAATAAATAAATTATACACAAATTTGAAGTCTTGTATTTAACTTAAATATCTTGCAATCTTTTTTGAGTAACAAAATAAATAAATATTTTTTTTTAACAATATTTAAACATAATTAATTTATATTAAAAAGAATTACTCCAGTTGACATATCATGTCTATACAGATTCTAAAAGCTAAGAAAGCTTACTCATTTTAAACATACATTAAATTGAGTACTTTTATCACCAATAAATTATTTAAAAATTATAATATAAATATCTATAAATAAATATTTTAGATTAAATTTTATAAAATATACAAATTGTTTTAAATTTACTTACTACTTTCCCTTCTTTTGATCTATATATCTTCATCTTATCAAGTTTTTATCTATTTATTATAAAGAGAAAATAATTTATTTTAATTTAAATAATGACTATTTTAGTTTAATTTCAATATTGAATTTTATTGAATAATATTATTTATTGTCACAACCTACTATTAAAATATACTTGAACAAGACCATCCAAAAGATATATGCCAAACCAAATATTTAATATTGAGATTCTAATCAATTATGAATAAGATAAATTTTAAAGTCATTCTTTTTAGATAACAAATTGAATATAAGAAAGAAAGGATCAATTGGGAAAGAATAAAGCAATTTAAAATACATATATAGTTAAGAAAATTTCAATTAGTAATATAGCGATAGAGAAGTAAATTAAAGCGATGGATTAAGATATCTTCGACATCAAAAATTTTAGATTAATTTAGCCAAAAAATTAAACAAAGGTTTAGGGGGTGACAAGACATCCTCTCCAATAATCTGCCCCCTCTGGAATGGATTTGGTTACTGTAGATGGAGAGAGGCTTCAACCCACAGAGGATTTTGGGTGAATTGAATTTTAAAAAATTGTTGAAATAATATAAAATGGAAGTGATAATATTAAAAATATTAATAATAATTAGAACAGTTTATGTAGGAGAACAATTAAAAGCTATGGCTTAGATAAGATATAAATAGCATATTAATTAAGTACTGGATTATGTTAATATAGAAGTAAATCATTTCATTTTAATCTTCTTTTAATACTTTATATTCATATAAATTAATTCATATTATTGTAGATTGTAGTACAAAAAGAAGATGAAAAAAAGCCAATTAGAATAGCAGAAGCTAGAGTTTAGAATATTAAGGGTGGAGATGACATTAATGTCCCCTTCACTTAAAAGATGGAATAAGAAAAGGGATACATTTTTGCCTTTTTCATAAAATATAAAGCAAAACCTTTCATCAATAATCCTTCTAGCGCTCCTATAATTCCTGAAAACTCAAAAACAAAGCAATACAGAATTTCGCCAAAACTTCCTTTTTTAATTGATAAGACAGTGAACATTGCATTAGTAACGAATTAATATTATGGGAATATCATAGAATTTTAAATAATATTTAAATTTAAAGTATCCTACTTACTATTTAGAATACTCTCTCCAAGCCAATTCAAAAACCGAATTTCTCTTTAAATCAGTTTCTTTCATTCCTGAGGATTTATTTGATGCCTAATTGATAGTAATCTTATTTTCTCATCAAAAATGTATAATAATAAAAAATATTTTGATAGTCTAATAATTCAAGTGGAATAGTTTGCTTAAAACCAGAAGAAAAGGAAAAGATTATATTTAAATTAGAAGTAAAGGGATCTCAAATACAAAGATATTAAGAACTTCTCCTTAGAGATACAGCTACCATTAGTATAGGTAGTATTTTCTTAGAATGGGGAATTTGTGGTGCTTATATTAGCAAGCCTGAGGAAGTTCCCTTAATTAGAAATGATATTGAATTGGAATTTGTAGAAAAGCCTGATCTAATATTGAAAAAGATTTCCAAGTGTAAAGTTATAATTTCTAATCCTACTAGATCACTCAAAAGAGCTAGGATATATTTGAGAGATATAGATATGGAAGGCATCAAAATCGTTGGACTTGATAACACTGTAAGCAACTCATTTATTAAGCTAATAATCTAATAAATAATTAATATTAATAGGTAATTGATTTTACTTAAGATTTTACTAGTAAATTTGAAATTGGAATTCATGTTCTTCCTCACCAACCAGGTATCTAATGCATTAAAGGCTTAACTTTTTGGAATGAAGATATTAAAAAATATTGCAGCCTTAGGAATATGCTCTAGGTCCTTGTTAGAACTTAAGAAGACCCTCTTCAATTCTCAATTCACTAGAATAAAATGGAAGAAGTTATAGATTTCTTTGCTGATAATTACGATAACTAGAATCAGATGCAATAATATGGAGGGTAATCTTCTTAAAATAGAAACTAGGAATAGGATGATATTTAGGATTTTTTCACAGATAATACTGCTACTACTCAAGCTACAAATAATATTTATGTTTCTAATACTAATTAAAATCAAAAAAATATGCCTAATACTATCTAAAATAATAATCCAAATAACAGTAATGCTAACAATTCAGGTAAATAAAATTAGGATTCTATCTTTGATGACGATCTTCTTGATTTTGACAGTACAAACTCATAGTCAAATAACACAAATAATAACTACTAAAATAATAATAATAATGATAATAACAATAATAATTTAGATTTATTGTGATTATATTCCCAAATTTAATTTAGTTTGTACTTCCATTAACTTATCTTCTCTCTTATATAATTAAAATATCCTATAATTTATAAGTATATGTATTAACAATAACCTAAACTATTTTTTTATATTCTAAAATTTAATTAAATAAGATACAAAATAACATTTTTGTACTAATAATACATTTTGAGTATCAATTTTTAAAATTATCCTCTCCCAAATAATAAAGATTTTTTTTAATAAAGGGGAGGGGGTAAGTAGAGGGACTAATCTAAAGTTGGTGGTCAATAAATGGGATCTATAGCATTATTTTGTATATTTGGATTCAGAGACAAGTGAGTGTTAATGATATAAATTAATATTAAATAGATTAGAAATTGAAATCATCAAAAATTAATAGAAATAAGAGAATGGATAAAGTTTATCATTATTAAACTCTTTATTAATAAAATAATTAACATAGCGTAGTCTCAAAAGATTTGTAATTATGTATTTAAGAACTAAGGAGATTATGATTGGTTAAACCTGTAAAGTATTATACTTGAGAATCTTAAGGTTGTACCAATTATCATTAATCCATATTGGATTAAGGATAATAGAATAGATAGTGGATTTTATAGATGTAGGTATTGAAAAAGAACAGAAATCTAAAAGAAGAATCAATATTTTAAGGTTCAAGAATTTTACCTTTATTTAATAGCATTCTACGGGTATGTATGTATTTATTTGTTTTATAAATAATTTATAAAACTCAGTATCAATACAAAAAACTGGACTGAGTGAAGGAGAGGTAAAAGTGATTAACAGATTTTTAAGAGATTGCCTGCATAATCACATTCAATCAGAAAAATAAAATCTAAAGCTTTGTAACCCAAAAAACTATAGTTCTAATGAAATACCTGAGCGTGAAATAGACGAAAATCTATTGAGACATCTTGCTTTGAGTGATGGAACTAAAACTGTTAGGTAAGTATGAGTTGTAGGTTTGATAGAAAGTAAGATAGGTTAGTTTGTTTGTGGAGTTGTTGGTACTAATTATTCAAAAAATAGGTTGAAATCTTTTGTAGAGAAGTATGTATCAACCTAAAAGAACAAAGAGAATGTTATTTATACTGATGGATATCCCAGTTATAGCTTTTTTAAAACTTCTAAATATGAGTATAAGTAAATTGTTCGTATTAACTAATATTCCATCAATAATATCACAAAAAAAATATTAAAATTTATGGTCGAGACTGAAAGCAAAATCAAAATTTGATAAAGGATGGTCTTTTATTACATAAGAAGATGTTGAAGAAGCATTAGATCATACTGTTTGGTAATTAAGAGTAAATAATTTAAATGATAAAGATTATGAATATTTAGCTAATATTTTATTGACTCAGTTTAATAGTGACAATTCAATAAAGATTACTTCATATCATCATTGATTGTATTAATTTTATAATAATTTATAATTTAATTTTGTAATAACTAAATAATAAGATAAAATTCAAATAGAATAAAGTCCTATACGTTGCTTGTTAAAATCTATAACTCCTAAATCATTTATATTCATAAAAAATTGGTTTTATATCAGGATTTTTAGAAAATATAACAAAAATTTCTAATTTCATTATTTTAAAATAATTTTTCATTCGGTCTCATCTACTGTCTTCCATATGAATTTATATATCGAATAATAGGTCCCACCTGCTGACCCCCTCCAAAATAAATAATACAGCTTTAGAAATTTGTTATTGATTTTGATAAATTTAAATTATATATTTTTTATTAGGGAGTGAGTAGGGAATGACGGAGGAAATTAATAAAAGAAAAATACTCTAAGAAATCTATAAAATGGGATATTATAAAATCTCGAAAGAGATCCATAATAAATGTAACAAATTTAAAAATAAAAGTAAATTAATATCTCAAGAATAAATAATTGCTAACTACTTCTTAACTAACTAACTAAATAACTAAATAACTAACATCTGAACCTAAAAGTTTTGTTTATGAAGCAAAATCTAAAAGCACTAATTTAGCACTATACCCAAAAAGAATTAAATAAAACATGTATGTAAAATACATATTTAATGCCAGCTACTTCATAATTCTAAAGCTATATATATCTCTTTTACATTACTTCCCTTTATTTCCACATAGTTTTTTATTTAAGTTTAGAAACAAATTATTTACATTTAATTTGAATATCTATTTTTTTAATGATAAATTAATTTCTTAAAAATATTAGAAAATTTTTAATTAATTTTTAGAAAAATAAAATTCTAAATTTTAAAAAAGTGTTTAATGTTAATTATTTTTAATTGCATTTTTACCTATGATAATTGTAAAAATATTGATTTATACAAATAAATTTAAATGATAACAATCAATATCATTTAGTAAAAAAATATAAATCAAATTATTAATATATTTTAAAAAAGATTTTATCAAAGATAGCGAAAACACAAATGAATAAAAAGCTATTACATAAAATTTATATTTAGCTAACCTTATTTAAGCAACTAAACATTAAATTATTGAAATATAGTTTACAAATAATAAGGATCGAAAGTAATCAAATTAAATTCATGGATTCAAAAGACTATTAAATAAAATAAAGTAAAATTTTTAATTTTAATTTAAATTTATAATTATTAATACCTTTATAAATGACCATTTTTCGGATTTTCATTAGTTTTGACCTAAGAATAGAATTTTTGGTTTCACTTTTTTTATTTTAAATTTAAATTTTAATTAGTTAAGTACAAAATTGATAGTTTCAGTTAGAAATAAATGAGTAAAGAAATAAAAAGATTTACTAAGATTTAGATGTTGTTAAATCAAGAGTTAAATCATTAAGTTACGAATAATTTTGTAAGAATGATCCTAAATCACAAAAACCCTAATCCCCAATTCCATTAGACCTTTTATATTTTAAAATATATTTAAAAAATAAAATTGATATGTATAAGGAAGAAAATATATCAAATATAGAGCAATTCTTATTTCTTTATGGTGCAAAAAAGTTATTTTATTTTAATTTATTATTGAAAAAAATCAAATTAAACTTTGCACCAAGTGTTAGAATTTGTATTTATGTAACTAAGATAAAATTTTACTACAAATTGAGATTTAAAGTAGTAAGTTTTGAGCAATTTACTAATCCAGACCCTAAACTACTAGCACCCTAGCGGGTAATCGTATTAAACCTTTTAAATTTAGAGTTAAGTAAAAATGGAAAAGAGAAATAAATTGAAATGAAAAGAGTTAGTTGTAAAATTCAACATAAAAATATACCGTAAATTGAGATTTAATTTAATGAGTTATGAGCATTTTCCTAGACCAGATCCTAAACCAGTAGCCCCAATTTAGCCTATATTATTATTTCTGTTTTATTTAAATAGTTAAAAATATAAATAACTTAGGAATAGGTTTGAGATAAAAAATTAATGAAAAGAAAAAATATAATATTTTACTATAAATCAAGAGTTAATTAAGCAAGTTGTTAACATTTCCCTAATCCTGATCCTAAATAACAAGCACCCTAACCTCCAATATGATTATACCTGAACAATTATGTATAAAAGAGGAATGATTGATTTGAATATTTATCTAATAAATTTATTATAAAATTATACGAAAAGGAATAGGATTAAAGATTAAGAGTAAGTGAAGTAAGTTTTGAGCAATTTCCTATTCCATACCCTAAACCACAAACCCTTGTATCTCCTATGCTATTATGACTTTAGTTTTTTTTTTAAATTTTAAGTTATTAATTATAAATTTATTATAAATAATAAAGAAGGAAATTTAATATAAAAATACAGAGAGAAAATATATTTTTAAACTAATACTTTAAATTGAGAGCTAGCATAGTAAGATTTTAGCAATCTCCTAACCCTCTTCCTAACCCACTTGCACCCTAATCTCCAATTTTTTAATATCTTTTGTATAAAAAGAGTTAAGTATAATTAAATAAGGCCAATAAGAGAATAAATTTGAAATGATTGTAGATAAAAATAGCACAAAATTAATTATTACTAAAATTCTGTGGCTGATAAATCTAGAATTAGTTTAGAAAGTAATTAGCAGCTTCCTAATCCAGATCCTAAACTTGAAGCACCCTAAGCTCCAATTTAAATATTACTTTTATTATTATAGATGTATATAAAAAATAATAAAATAATGTGAATAAATTAGAAATTAAAATTGAAGAAAATAAATTTATTATTAATTTTACTGTAAATTTAGAGTTAATGAATCAAGTTATGATAAACTTTTAAAGCAAGACACTAATCCATCAATACCATCGTTTCCTATTTTATTTTCTCTTTAATATATTAAGATTTATGTTGGAACAATAAAATCTAGAATAAAAACATTTTTTTATTAAAAGTATTTGAAAAATTAAAAAAGCCCAATTTACGATAAACCAAGAGTTAGGCTAGTAAGTTATGAGCAATTTGGTAATTGGGATCCTAAATGACAAGCACCTTGATCTTCTACACAATTTTCACTTAGTATTTTTTGAATTTTTTAAAAAAAATGAAATTAAGTGATAGGAATAAAAAATGTTTAAAAATTTTTACTTTAAATTTAGTGTTAAAGAAGTAAGCAATGAGAGATTTCCTAATATAGAAGCTAAACTACAAACACCCTAATTTCCAACTTTATTTTAACTATAAAATTCAAGATTTATGTCTAAAAAATAAATAAAGAAAACAAATTTGATATGAAAAGAAGTAATAAAAAAAAATGTTTTACTTTAAATTAAGGATTAAAGTAGTAAGTTAAATGCAATTTCCTATTCCCGATACTAATCCACAAATACCCATATCTCCTATATTATTTTCGCTTTAATATTTGAAGAAGAATGTAAAAATAAAATAATTGAGAGAAGAAATAGAAAGGAAGAAAAATGATACTCTAAATTGAGAGTTAAAGTAGTAAGTTATTAGCTGTTTTTTAATTCCTATCCCAAGCCATTAACTCCCTAATCCCCAATTTTACTATTTCTATTTTATTTATTAATTGAAAAAATAAACTTATATTTTGAGAATTGATAGATTTAAAGAAAATTAATAATTTAAATTACGATAATATTAAAGTTAAATTCTCTTTAAACTAATTTTGTTCAAAAATCTTTTAATTAAAAATAATATTGTTGTTATGATGATTTTAAATATGAAGAGATTAACTTTTTTAAATTAGTTGATAATCATTTTATAACTGATTATTTTTCTTCGTTTTTCTTTTTTCTTACAAATTCAATTTAGAAATATTTTTTTATTAATATATATATAAATAAGTATGTATAAATAATAGGTTAACTTTAATTTTTAACTAGACTAGTAAATCCTATTTAAATAAATTATAGAAAATTAATAATTTTAAGAAAGAATAAGAATGATGTAAAGCAGTATTTATTTATATACATGCTTTTAAATAAAATATCACTTTTTAACATATTTTTACATATCTTTTTGCTTTTTTTAGAAATAAAATTAGTTCATTTGGGAATCAAAGTCCCTTTTTTTTCAATTAGGAATGAAGAATAAAATAGCACTAGAAAGTTAATTGCCTCTTTGTCTCAACTCTAGGATCCATTATTAATATTTATGCCTTCCTCTTTTAAATTATCTTTTAAAGCAACATTTATCTACTTCAACGATGCTACTTTTTCCTCCTAAAAGTGAAATATTATCTTAAAATAATTGTAATTACATTTAACTGTATTTCAGAACATATTTCTAGCTTTCTATACCACATTCTTATCAATTTAAAGCTCTTTCACAATTTAAATTTTAGGGGTATGACAGGTAAGTAGAATAAAAAGAGTTTTAACAATTTAAATGGAGGAGTCTTAAAATTTAAAATTGGATAAAGGATGACTTTTTAAAAGTAATTTAAATATCTTTTGCACGAAGAGCAAATCTAAGAAGGGCAATTATTGTATTTTTTAGTCAAACTCTAGCTCTACTTTATTTTCAAGGTATTTATTTAGAAACTCTATAGGAGTGATTATTAAATTTTGAATAAATAATTCTATTGAGATTCTATTACTTTTTATTAAAATTTTTAATAATAATGAGTCATTTAGTCAAAGGAAATTTTTTAATCCTAAGATATTTTAAGTTATGCTATTCTTAGATCATTTTAAAAATAATAATTACACCTTCAACAGCTCATTCAACTAAATCTAAAAAAATTAATAGGGATTGAATTTACTATACAAAGTATCCTCTTTAATCATACAATCGTTAAAGTCTAAACTTATCCTATTAAACATATTATAATTCAAAGATAATGATAATAATTAATAGAAGGGAAATTCTGTTTTATTAATAAATTTTGAAGATATTTTTAAATTTTAATTTATTTTTGTCTTGTCTCTCTTTTTTAAACTGAAATCTATGATTAATTATCACTAAAGTATTTTCAATTTCATTTTTAATGATTTTTCTAGGGCAAAAGCCAATTTAAAGTGATGCAAATAATATTTACTAAAACACTAATGATAGTGAAGATATAACAATTAATGGGTTACATAATTATTTTAAAAGAGTTTATCGGAAAAAAATAATAACCATTACCTCTTAAATATAACATGAAAATTCTGTTGTTCACACGGCCAATAGTGTGATTGAGTATTTTTTTGAAGACAACATTTAATTGCTTGATTTGCCAACCAAATCTAAAGACCTCTTTCAATAGTGAATGTTTGAGCATTATTAAAGCTGAATTGTGGGAGAATATAAATTACATAAACAGCTAAGATAAGCTCTATGGAATGAGTGAGTTTATCTTTTATAATTATGAACATGTTTAGAATTTAATTTTCAACTGATATCAGGTTTTACTTAATAGAGTTGTGTAATTAATTGAGATATAGGGAGAGATGATATGACTTAACAATAATTATTAAAATATACAATAAATATTGCTTGATATTGATAACATAAAGAAATTATTGTATAGCTTCATATTGCATATGTATATATACTCTGTAACAGATATGTGTATCACCCCTATATATTTGATAAATAAATTAATTAAATAAAAGCAAAACAAGTTCACTCTAATAGATTAGATTGGACAGTAAATACATTTATTTAGAGTTTTTAAGGTATTTGATTCTATAAATTTATATTTTTAAATCATATCTTAATCATTTAATTTAAAATTAAAAAAATATCTTGGTTAATAAAAAGTAAATAAAGAAACATTATCTTATTTGGAAAATAAAATGAAACCAATTTTAAATAGATATTAAAGAGAATTATATTTATATTTAAAAATAAAAGATTTAAAAAGTTTAGATGATACGAATAGTGAAAAAGTTGTAGCTGATAAATTTTAAATAAGTAGGTAAAATTAAGAGAAATAGAGATTCTATTTTAGTTTTAAGTGAATAAACAAATGATACAATAATTAGAAAGATTGAAAAGACTTAAAATGAAGAAATCAATTATTTACTAAGGATATGGTTTGAGAAGGCTTAAAAACTTTATTTTCATATAACTAGACCAATTATTTAGGTGGTAGCTTATTATTTGCAAAGAGTTTAGGAAAAGAAAACTTTAAAGATAGATAGTTTCAAAAATAGATGCTAAATAATTTTAAAAATTCTAAATAGTGAATCAGCACCAGTAGATCTAAGTAAGGCAGAGTAATTTAAAAATAATTTTCTTAAATTTGCTAAGTTATGAGATAGAAATATTTTTAATGCTGATTAAACAGCATTTTTTATAAAGCACAAATATTAAATGATATTTAATTTATTTTAAATACTAATTTCAAATATACTAACTAAATGCTAGCTATATGGCTCAGATTCTAAAGTTACTATTGTTAATGAGTGTTCTAATTCAATATAATAATTAAAAAATCATCAAATATATTTAATAATTATTTTAAAAAATTTTTTTCTTCGAATTCCATTCAATTTTTTGATAACTTTCTATTCATAAAATTTACACCATTTTTTCATATTCTTTTATTTCTTTTCATTCATGCTTGTTTCTTCAGAAAAAGTTTTTATAATTGACTTTAATTAACAAGAATTGACTTTAATTATTATTTATTTAATATTCGGCTAAATAATTCAGTCCAGGCTGAATATTTCATTATAAATTTTATATAATACATTGGAAAAATGCCCTAAATAGTAGGTCAAACCAAATAATACTAGGACAAACTGAATATTCAGTAGGCCTCTATTTTAAAGTATATGATATGAAAAAAAATTATAAGGAATCATTTTTTTGGTTTATTTTAAAATCGTTTGTTATTTCTTTTACTAAGATTATTAATAGAAATTATTCTTTTAACTAATTGTGTAGCATAAATCAATCCTTCAAATATTCTTACCTTTTTCTTATTACTTTCATTAGTTAATAAATATAATTAATCTTTAATTGTGTTTCTATGAAAATTAGGTTCAGATTATTAATAAAATTCAAGATAAAACTGTTTAAATAAACTTTTTAATTTGGATTACCTAACTTTTAGTAAAGATTTAGTTTTTTATCTTCAAAAAATTTCTAAAAGATTTTTAAAGTTGTAGAGTAAGAAAGTGATGAAGAGTAGCCATCTAATGATTTACTTGTTAGGAAGTTTCTCTTTAGAAAAGGCCTCTAAATTTATGAGATAAATTACTTCTAATGAATAATCGCAAGTGTTTAATAGTCTTCCAATTTGACAAAGATTTTTTATTCCAATTTCCAAAACAAGTATATAGTTGAAAGAATACGCTTAGTAAGGACAGGAATTAAGAAGGTAAATTCTATGATGTAAGAAGGGAAGGTTTTTTTTGATTTTTTTTGAAATAGTATTTAATAAATAAATTAAATTTTGAAAGGTATTGTATTTGATGTTATTGTTAATTTTACTTCTTATGTTGAAAATTATTTATATAGATGTATAGATTATGATAAATTAAATAAATTATTTGTTCTATTAGTAAATTAAGTCAATATCCATCAAAATAAATATAGATATTGTTTGTTTATTACTTTTCTTTTAGCAATACTTATTAGAATAATATTAAAGGCAACAAATATTTGTTTGAATATTGAGGATAGATAAAAGTTAAAGAAATAATAGGATTTGGAATTAAACATGAATTTTCATAATTAGTAGAAATAAAATACTGAATTAAGTCCAGAATTCATTTAGCTCTGCAATTAGTGGGAATTAGAACCATTTTAAACTTTTATGTAGTTTAAAATCTTACTAGATAGGTAAGATTATACATTTTAATAGGTATTAGGTTCAGGAGGATTTGGCGTAGTAATCTAAGCTGTAAAAAATGCTAGAAAAGTAGCAATAAAGTGTCTAAAAGTTGAAGGAAATCTATAATAATTATAGAATGAAGTGAATATAGCAAAAAAGTTGAATAACATAAAATATTTTGTTGAAATTATTGAAGATTTTTATGAAGAAGACATAAATACATACTTTATTGTTACTGAATTATGCGATTGTAAGATTATAGATTATTCTAAATAATAGATTAGTATTATGGTAATTAAATTTAATTATATGAATTAGGTTCACTTTTTGATTTAATAGAAAGTGGAAATACATTTACATGGAGATAAGTATATAGTATAACAAAACATCTCTTATAAGGACTCAAGCAAATGAATGAAAAAGGAGTTATACATTTTGACATTAAGCCTGATAATATAGTGTATTGCTCTTCTACCAAGGAATTCAAATTCAGTAAGATCATATTTAACATTTTAGCCTAACTCCCCAATCATCATCTATAAATGAGACGAAAGAATAAAAATTAACTTAAACATGTGAAAAAATGAAAGAGTTAAAATATCTATATTAATTTAAAGTAAAGTTAGCTATACTTAATATATTTTGTTTATAAAAAGTTGATTTTGGGATATCAAAAATTGTAAAGGATAAATCAATAGAATAGACTCAGAATTTGAATGTAATTTACAAAGATTATGAATAATTTAAAATTAATATTTTTTAATGCTTGTAGAATGAAGGATAGGGAACATATTGCTATATGTCTCATGAAGTAAGATAAAAAATACCTCCATACACCTATAAGGTATATAATCTTTAATAAATTATTAGTATTATTTCTAAAAGTAAATTTACATATGTAAAAGGTTGATATATACTCTTTAGGAGTAACCATTTTAGAGATTATCTTAGGAAGAAAAATTAAATTTGAAGAAGGTATGAAACTTCGTACAGATGGCTATAATTAAGTAGTTCCAAGTTAAATTATCGAGACAGAATTTTCAAAAAGAATAATCTCTAAAATGATTAGATAATTTTAAGTAGATAGAATGAGCACAGATTAATTATTAAACGAATTAGAAGTTATAGAAAAATCTGAATTATTTACAGGAATATAAATTAAGAAGAAAAATAACTAATTAGCTTAAAAGATTGTATAGAAATAGTTAAGTGAAGAAATTGTATCTAACTTTGATAAAGCTAAACTAGCTACAAAGTTATTTTCTTACAGAATTATTCCTAATTTTTCTCATTATCCTAATATTAAGTGGCTTTATTTGGATTTAAAGTAAAAATTTTTTAAAATATACTAATTTAATTTATAAATTCTATTAAAAATAAATTGATCTTACATTAAATATAAAATGAAAATAATTTAAATATTTTTCATAAATTTTTTAAATTGAAATTTTTATAATATTCAAAATGAATTAATAATCAAAATTGTTTCAAAAATAGAAAATCTCTCATGCACAGCCATCATTGTTTGATCATGAATAATTTAAATAATACTATAAAAAAATAAATTATCTAATAAAAGAAAATTCTTAGAGAAAACATTTTCAGAGATATTATCATTTATTTAGTCTAAAGTTTTAAATTTTTGAATCAAATTAAATAATTAATAAATCCATTCCATAATCTTGAAAATGTAAAGCTTCTAAGAAATATAGAAAAAATATTTATTTTTGACAAAAAAAAAATAAAAAATTAATATTGTGCTAAAAGAGATTTAATCTCTAAATTAATAGCAAAAACATAAGAAAACTAACTCTTTTTTTATCATTTATAAAAGGTAAAATCAAATTAGCGTTGAACGTGCTAGTAAATTAGGAGAAGGATTATCTAAACTCACCAATCTGAATTAGTTAAATTTAAATCTTTAGTAATTAATTGAATATAATAAATATTAAGCTAAATGAGATTTAATCTCTAAATTAATAGCCAAAACATAAGAAA